>JANHZT010001276.1:0-10994 GCA_032468215.1 Stegonotus admiraltiensis
GGTGGGAAGGTAACAGCGTTCCGTGTGCCTTTGGCATTTAGTCATGCCGGCCACATGACCATGGAGACATCTTCGGATAGTGCTGGCTCTTCAGCTTTGAAACAGAGATGAGCAATGCCCACTAGAGTCAGGAATGACTAACACATATCTGTGAGAGGAACCTTTACCTTTACCTATGATATGGCCAACAAACCACATTTGACATTCAATCACAGTTCTCGATAAGTGTTCTAAATCTGATTTTTGCAGTACCTCTTCGTTAGTGATGTGGTCCCGATACAAGATATGGAGGATTCTTCTAAAGCAGCATTGTTGGAAAACATTTAACCATTTAATCATCTTGATTGTCATTTCCATGTTTCACAAGCATATTGCAGTTGGTATAACAACAGTCTTGAAGAGTTTTATCT
This sequence comes from Stegonotus admiraltiensis, assembly GCA_032468215.1. Taxonomy (NCBI): domain Eukaryota; kingdom Metazoa; phylum Chordata; class Lepidosauria; order Squamata; family Colubridae; genus Stegonotus; species Stegonotus admiraltiensis. The sequence continues at coordinate 411 of JANHZT010001276.1, forward strand.
TTGTGGTAATACTTATGGCTGCTGTAGACCATATTGGGCGCATGTGTTGAAACACGGCCCTGCCATTCCAATTTGATGGTGAATGTCCTCCATTCATAGACATAATGCTACCAAGATACATAAATTGTTGGACATGTTCTATAGCCTGGCCACAGACTGTTATAGGCATATTGTCCTGAGCATGTCCAACTTGCATAAACTTGGTCTTCTCAAAATTTATACTCAAGCCAATCTTGGTGGCCTCATTATCTAAACTTGCATTTATTGCAGGTACCTTTTTGTTTCACCAAGCAATACTATGTCATCTGCACCATCTAAATCTGTTAGATAGGTTGTTGCCCATGGGATGCCAAAGCTAGGGTTATCCATTGCTCTCTGAAAAACGAAGTCCATGGAGAGGAGAAACAAGAATAATGATAGTATATATCTCTGTTTTACTCCTGTACTGATGTTAAAGAAGGCTGTGTTGCCAGATTCCACTCGTACCTAGCAGCTAGATTTATAATACACATTCTTAAAGATGTTGATAAAACATTTTTGAGAAGTACCACAGAACTTTACAATAACCCATAGTGAGTCTCATGGAAATTATAATGTACACCTCTTTTTAAAAGTCATTCAAATCCAAAGGTTTTTTTTGCTCTAGTTAATGGCATGCAGGTTTAACTAGATTGTTCTTTCCTTTTGCTATTCATGCAATCGTATAGGCCAAAGATAGCTGCTATAAAAACTCTGAGTGTCATGCTGAATCTTTAATGCTTTCTGTCTTTTTCAGAATAGGTTATACTTCTGAACAACCAATATTATATATGTGCATTAACCACTTAAAAACCAACTCCCCCCTCCCCCCACCCCCAGTACAGGCTTTAAAATATTGTGAAATGGACTGGAAGTTGACAATGTGGATGCACTTGATTCAAATATGATCTAATGGAGCTAGGCTTAGCGAGGGAAGCCTAGTTTTCTTAAAAGGCCATTTTTCAGAAAAGTGCCCATAGCTTTCTTTAAAAAAAAAAGTTATGCTTTGAATACATTGATTAAACTTTCTGTCTTGGGATCTTCAATTAAAAGGAATTCCACAAGGAAGATTTTTTTTAAAAAATACTTCAGCCTGCTAATCAAAAGGGAGAATATTAGGCTTTATCTCTCAATGACCTGATTCTAATTATAACAGTTTTATATGTATACAATGTAGAAATAATAAGCATGGTGTTTCAAATCTTGATCCAATTACTATTCTTGCACTCTTCTTATGGAACTAATTCCACTTTCATATCCAATCTGAGATGTAACTCTTCCACTAGTCTTGTAAGACCTTGACATTCTACTGTTGTTGTTATTGTTGTTTTTTGCTTTCCTGACCTCAAAGTTCTCAGAAACCATTTAAAGTGACAAGGCAGGAGAATCCTATATAGTCTTTCTGATTTTGGAACAGGAAATTCAATATATCCTGTGGTATTTGAGATGTTATTCCAGGGGTATGGAACTACAGCCTTAGGATTCTTTCAGTATATTCCATATTATAATTGACTGCCTATTCCACTATGTTCCATGACATTGGTCAATTCTATAAACCAACGTCCTTGTGTGGGAACGCAGAAGATAACACAGACATTTTTATAGAATGACGTTCCATAGGTGGTATGCCAGATACTGGCATATACTTTATCTTAGAGTTTCTATATATCATTGTCTTTCTGTAAAGAGAGAGTGAGATAGTTTGGTATGGTGGTCAAGCCATCAGGAGACCAGGAGACCAAGAGACCATGAGTTCCCCTTTAAATATAAATCAGCAGATGTCATCTTGGGCCAGTCACTCTCCCTTAACCCTAGGAAGTAGACAATGGCAAAACACTTCTGAAATCTTGCCAAGAAAACTGCCGAGATTTGTCCAAGCAGTTGCCAAAAATAAAGATGGATTCAAAGGCACCCATCTATATGCAGGCTTATGTATATGGACAAGCAACTATATAAAGTATATGTGAATAACCAATAAATAAATAAATAAATAATGGAATTATTCTGATTTTTATTATGAAATATAATTTAAACAGCTTTACAACTTTTTTAAAAAGACAAGTATAAAAATAAATGACTGAATAGTAAACTGACTGATATTAATAGACAGTCGTTCCTTAATGCTGTGGAACTCCGTGGAACTTCATGTAAACCAATAATTAGCTGCCTAGAGACATGTATTGCAACATGTAATGTATTACTTCTACCTTTAAATATTCATAGGGTGAGCCTGGAGAAGCTGGAAATCCTGGGCCTCCTGGAGAAGGTGGCACAACTGTAAGTATATACTTTTTCTTCCTATAGGTTTTGTAGAAGTGACTGTACTGTAGCTTCTCTATAGTGCTTTCAGATAGTAACATGTTCTGTTTCTTTCTGCCAAAATGTACACATAATTTCATTATGACACCTTTCAATGGACCAGGAGAAGTTTTCTTATTAAAATTAGTGATTCTTAGTGATGAAATGAGATCTGTTTTTGCTACATAGCAAAAATCTGAAGCAAACTTTTTTTTAATTTTAAGATAATTTCAAGGAGAAGGGTCTGTTGGTCAATTTGTGTGATACCTGCCTGTCTTTCCCACCAATTTTTCTGACTCATATCACCTCTGAGCATTTTTTTTAATATTGATCTTGAAAACTGGCATTAGACTCATTTGCTATCATAATCTTGGCTTATTTGCCCATGCCCTTATTCTGGTTATTTGAACAGGCTTTTCAATTAGAGCCGGGGTGCCACAGTGGTTAGAATGCAGTATTGCAGGCTAATTCTGCTGACTGCCAGCAGTTCAATTCTCATCGGCTCAAGGTTGACTCAGCCTTCCATCCTTCCGAGGTCAGTAAAATGAGGACCCAGATTGTTGGGGGCAATATGCGGACTCTGTAAACTGCTTTGAGAGGGCTGTAAAGAACTGTCAAGTGGTATATAACTCTAAGTGCTATTGCTACTGCTAACGTTTAACCTACAACTCTAAATTTATGTTCCATCAGCATTTTAAACACAGTGACACTCATACTATAGACAGCTTCATAGGAGAGACCTAATGCGTATGGTCCCATTCTTCTTGAAGTAGCAGTTTTCATTAATCATAAAACAGGACTCCTAAATATTAGCATCATACTTCTACATACTGCATGCGTTCAGAAAATCTTTTCACTCAGTGATTTATCATGGAGAATTATACAATTAATTTACAATCATTTGCACTTCAGATCATTTTCAAACCTCCCCAGAAATGAATTTCTTTTCCAAACAGATTTTGTTGGGAAATTTTCTTCATTTCTCAGCTCAGAATATATTGTTTCAACATTACTGAGATTTTTATAGATTATTATTTTTTGGTTACTCCCTACTTGTTTTAAGCAATCTATATATCCATTAAAAACTCTTATTTTTTGCAGGGTCCAAAAGGTGAAAGAGGTGAAAAAGGTGAATCTGGGCCACCTGGAGCAGCAGGACCTCCTGGACTTAAAGGACCTCCAGGTGATGATGGTCCAAAGGGAAATCCAGTGAGTGAAGATACTAATTCCCCCCCCCCAAAAAAAAATTAAGATTTAAAAATAAGTATAACCAAGCCCTATTTCATTTCTTAACTGTATTTTCTCAACTCTCTATAAATCAATTCTGAGTGCTGTCAGAAAGATCTGTTGTAGACAGAGTTGCTGTATCAGTGAGAAGGGTGGCATGGAAATTTAATAAATCGATAAACGAAAAATATTTTCCTAAATTTCTTAACATTCTTGTTGGATTTAAGGAAGTTATATTCAAAAATACCTTGTGAGCATCACATGAACTATTTTTGTTTTAGAGGTTGTTCTCAGAGCCTATGTATCAATAAAAATGTCTTATTTGCAATTACTTTTTCTTGATGCTCATTAGTTTTACCTTGTTTTTAATTTCTATAGGGCCCTGTTGGGTTTCCCGGTGATCCTGGACCTCCTGGAGAACCTGGTCCAGCTGTAAGTATTTTGAAAATAAAACTGCTTTACCAGGTGAAGTGAAACTCTCCTTGGCTTCAGTTGATATTGGATACGGTCTTTGATTCTGAGAAATTTACTTTGTTGCATCTCTTTGCTCTGAGCAAAACACAGCTTTGTGGAACTGAAATTGAAAGTTTATTTCCTCAGCTCCTTTCCAGGATTCAGTGTAACGCTTGTCTAAATATTATTTTCATATCAGCCTGTACAGTGAGTGAGGCACGGAGACTTTCTTGATATCAACTTGTGATTGTATTGGCTTAGTGGAAAATTGAATCTTGGTCTCCTTGTTGCAGTACAGTATCCTGATTATTACGTCGAACTGTATTTTGAGAAAGTTATCAAGTATAAAAACATTGCAGTTCTACAGCTAACATGAAGCAGAAGTTGCTATTAGAGGCTCTCTTGGATAATAAGCATATCACTGAGATATTTAGGCAAACACAGGATACTATATTGAATTAATATTGCTGTCTGTCATAGTTCTTAAAAAGAAAGTCTTCTGTCTGAGTAGAACAAACAATTCAAACAGGAAATAAATTAGATGGGTGTTATTTTCTTTCATCCTCTTTCTTTTCTTTCTTTCTCTTTCTACCTCCCTAGGGAACTGATGGCACAGGAGGGGAGAAAGGTGATGATGGCGATCCAGGCCAGCCTGTAAGTAATATCTTTGCAAGAATAATTCTGTTGATTGCATTGTATTAATTGATTGTATTGTAATAATTGAGGATGACAGCACTTATATTCCAATCACATCAGGATTGTTTGGAAAAGACCAAAAGCTTCTCTCTGGAACAATTCATATTCAATCCTTATCTATTTATTTACTTTTCCTATTTATCCACGGGGAAAATGGATAAAAACAGGGAGTTCTCAATTTACGATAAAAATTGGAAATGGAACCCCCATTGCTAAGTGTTGCAGTCATTGTGTGTTATCACATGACCATTTCCAATTTTACAACCTTTTTTTGTCACAGTCATTACACAAATCTGCTCCCTCCATTGATTTTGCTTGTAAGAAGCTGCCAGGAAGTCACAAATGGCGATCATGTGAGTCCAGGATGGTGCACATATATATGACAGTTGCAAATCACATATTGTGGCAGTCATATGTGCAAGGGTTGGTTGCAAGTCACTTTTTTTCAACACCATCGTGACTTTCACAGTCACTAAACTAATTATTGTAACTCCAGGATTATCTGTAAGTATTTGAGTAAGAAGTTGCCGCTAATACAACTTTCTATAGTTTCCTAAATGGGAGACCTTTCATATTTCTGAACAAGTCAAGCCCACGTGCTTATATTTTCCTAGTATACACTGTTGGTTTTCTTATCCAGTATCAGCTGATGGCACATGCTTTGGTTGCCAAGTGTGTGTGTGTATGTGTGTATATGCATGTATAAATAAAATCATTGCACAGGATGTTTTAGCAATCACATTTGAAAATGGGTAATTTTGATATTTTTTATCATTTCAGGGGCCACCAGGTCCTTCTGGTGAAGCAGGTCCCCCCGGCCCTCCTGGAAAGAGAGTAAGTCATATTTCTCTGTACATGACACTTTTTTGTTCATTATTGTCATTGTTATTTTTTGTTTAAACATGGTTGGATTTGGAGTGGAGTCTATCAATTTAGATGGATAGATGGAACAATCTAGGCAGATTCTATCGTTCATATTGACCCAAGGGCTCATTAATATGTGGGGAAACTCCTTTTCCCTTTTAAGAGCTTTCACCATCTGTTACTAAGATTCTTCTTTCTGCCAGATTGCCATGCATTTAGTATACTAAATTTCATCTGACTTGTAACAGCATGCACAATTTATTTCACACTTCGCCACATTTCCTCCCAACACAGGCAGAAGTGCTGGAGAAGAATTATTTTGTGTATCTGAAAATCCGGCAACTTTCACATTTATACACGTATTTCAACTATTCAGCTATCTTGCCACATTTTGCACTTCTTTGAACAACTTGACAATTTAAATCTATCCAAATCTAATTTAAATGTATGAAACACATATTTTGAGCATTGTTTTTGACAACGTAGCTTTATACAGATATAAAAGGGAATCATGAAACCACATAAATGTGACCTGAACAAGAAATAAGCAGAAGGGTAAATTCCTAAAGAAAACCTACCTACAGCAGGTTTTCACCCATATTCTTGCATTCTAGAGACGTAAAACAGATAGATTGTCAAACACATGGCAAATTGTAACCGAAAAACTTTTGAACTTTGTTCAGCATATGGAATGCATAGCCTTGACAGTTATATCTGTTTGTCTATTAGGCAAAATATAGTCTATTCTGTGTTCTTTCCCTCCTCCCACAATACAATTCCAAGAAATATATATAGGCATTATATGCCACCAATCATAGCAAATTAATGCAACACAATTAGCAAATTCATGAACAGGTGTTCTGTTGTTTTATTTAGCCAGGAGAGCTTCCCTTTAGCATTTATAATATAACGAAAATCAACTTGAACTAGGACTAGGTGCATTTTTGTGGAAAACAGTCTTATATTTGATATACTTTCAAAGGCCCAGATTACGGGGTACTAAATTATCTGCTGCTTTGTGTTATTTCTTTACATTTACTATGAATGTAGCCTTGTGGTGAATTTTGAAAATGGGTAGTCCATGTGTGCTTACTAAAACTGGGTATTCGTAGTGGGAAAAGGTACTGAGAAGAGCCTCTTTGGGTGCCTCTATCACAGTAACTGCCCAGTAGCTCATCAGCAGGGGAGATAATAAACAATCATTCTATGTTAGAACAGTATCAACAGTACTTTGAAAAGTAATTTGTTTCAATCTATTATATATGGAGAGTAATCCAATTTTATATTTTAGGAGACCCCACTGTAAATTAATGATTATTTAGCTCTTCCTGCTCCATCTTTTTTTTTCTAGATATTTCATACAAAAAAAAGGGGAGGGCAGTTGCTTGTTTAGTGAATGGTTATTCATTTCAATTAAGGCAACAGGCCTTGATCCATTTAATTAGTATATTAATCAACAGAAACTTTAACTGATTTGTCTACAGGGAAAATTCTAATAAGACAATGAGGGGGGACAAGTTTTAATCAGTAAGGTTATGACATTAGGGCATGCTCTCTTTTTTAAAGCATTGTTTGGTTCTGGTGTTTTGCCAACCCAGAGTAACAATTAAAATCTAATAAACGATGCCTCTTTCTCCTACACTGAGAATAGTTTTCATTTGTTTGTATCATAAATTATCATACTTCTGCACAAAGCGATGCTCAAAGATCTCCTGGAAGGAAAATGAACTTAGCTGGTGCCCTCAGCATCTGCCTTCTTTGTCTAATGCGTGAGCATGCCTGATTATGCCAAACGTTAATCGCACACAACGCAGGTCAATCTCACCAAGCATGTTACTGGGATATTTGTCCCAATCCCAAAGGTGCTTTTTCTGGAGGCAACAGAACTTTCTTGGTTTTTTTTTCTTTTGAAAACATTTCATTTCTCATCCAAGAATAGTGGGGATCCTGTCAGAGCTGAAGAAACTTCTTGGATGAGAAGTGAAATGATTTCAAAAGAAAAAAAACAAGAAAGTCCAGTTTCGTTCTGAAAAGGCACCTTTGGGACAACCATGACTGAGAATCTCTACAGACATTTGTCCCAATAATTTTTCATGGTCACTGAGTAGCTGATTCCCTGCATTGATCACTTCATGGCTTGTACGTATTTCCCACACTATGGTCCTCTGTAAGGTAGTGAGATACCAGAAACTACCAGATCTCTTACCAACATTCTTAATGCAGACCAGACCATTGAGATGTCACAATATTTTATTATCTCCAGAAATGATAATACATGACCTCTTATGTTTTATCTACCAGCTTTGTCTTTTTGTGTGTGTCGAGATTGCCAGAGGCAGTACCCACTGAAAGTAATATCCTACATTTAAATCAAAGAGAGCTTTGCTTTGATGAAACTTCAAAAGGATATCCTTGAAGCATCTTCACAATGCAACAGTGGTCATCTTACTTGGAAAACTTTTAACAACCTAATTATATTGTTTCAGTCTGACCTGCTTGTGTTTTCCTCTGCCTTCTCCTTAGAGGAACTATGGGAGAAAGATAAGTGAAGCCTTTTCAACAAGCACAAAGGTGCTTTTTCAAAAGGTAGCTGGACTTTCTTTGTTTTTCCTTAAAGATGTTTCACTTCTCATTCATGAACTGAAGAAGCTTTCTGAATGAGAAGAGAAACGTCTTCAAGCAAAAACAAAGAAAGTCCAGTTGCCTTTTGAAAAAGCACCCTTGAGACTACCATGACCTGGCTGACTGAGAATCTCCATTGACTTTTCAACAAGCACTGCAGGAGAAATCCAAAAGGAAAGAAAGGAGCAAAGCCTAATCCAGATTCCCCTCAGTATACCGTAAAACTCTTCCAATTTAGGCAATTTCAGCAAAGGCTGAAGGCAATCACTTCTTCAGACAATGCTGCTGGAGAAGGCGCAGAGAAGCTTCAATAGTTCAATAGTATTGGCCTTAGGTATTTCAAAGTCAGGGAAACAGCTTTGTGGAGGTGAATCAGCTGTCTTCCTTGTTTCAGCAAACAAATCAGGATGCTTCTACAGCCTGCACCACTTCACTGAAGTGAATCTTTGTTGTTTCATATAGACGTAAATGTTACTGTACTGGTGATTTAAAACATTACACAGCTACTGCTGCGACAATAGAAAGCGTGATTTCTTTAATGATATATTGCCACAACAATGGCTGGATGGCATTATAAATTGCTAGTGGGAAAATGATCATGGATGCATGGTAATTGTTACTATGGAGCACAGAACTTAATTAATTACAAGAACAATAAGAGGGAGAATACATACAAGAAGAGAACACTTTAAAGGGCCATTAAGAGAGGCGTATTATCTTTGTGCTAAAACTCTTAAGGAAAGCCACAAATTTTTAGGTAAAAAAAGCAGGAAGAAAAACATTCGCTTAAATTACCATTGTTTTCTGATTTTTCAAAGCACAAGCTGTAATTAAAAGCTTTAAAATGAGTCAGGGTATTACATTAAGTTTAGATTTTATTTTAATTACTAGGCTTGTTCTACAATTAAAAATCATAACATCCTTGTCCAAATTGAAACAAATAAATGTCTTCCACCTTCAGCCACAAAGTGAAGAACAAAGAGGTTCTGTAATTGTACATAGTTTTACAAGCTAAGATTTGACTTTGTAACCTGAGGCACTAGAATTGTAAAATAATAAGTTGCCATGCCTGACGCATGTCAGGTTGCCAGATGTGCGATTCATTCTTGTGTGATATCTTTATTTGCAAAAGTTGTTTTCATCATTTATATTCATTATCCTCTGAGGCTTTGGCAAGGATGAATGGAGCTTATTGGTGAATGTATACTGTGCGTGTTTTAAACTGGATTCACCATTTTGTTTATTGTCACATGCTTTGTTGTTTGATAGTATTTTAAAGTTTTGCTCATATATTTTGAGTTACCCAGAGCCTACTATATGTAAAATATAGTACAAAAAAAAAATGTGCGTGCCCAAATCATAGAAGATGAAATTGCCATAAAGGCAATTCAGGTTTTTTTTCTAACTTGATTAACTAATGGTATTGGTCATTGCTAATATGTTCTAATATTTATAGCCAATATAATCTCACTTCTCACTAGAGAAACAAGTCAGGCCATTGGGTAATCAGATAAATAGTATCAATAGCAGTGTCATATACCATGGAGAAACTTAACATTAGGATCTTCCTTCTCACTATATCTGGGAGAACATTTGAAGACTACTACTAACATTTCAAAATGATAGGCATCTCTGGCTATCTCCAGGGGAGTAAGGAGGCAAATGTTTTTTTGAGGTCTTCATGCAGATGATGTGAATATATATTGAACTTAATTTGCAGTCAAAAGATGACTAATGTAATATAAATACATTAAATGTAAATTACATTATTTGGATCATTTGTATACAGATAGTCTTTGACTTACAACTGTAATGGAGCTTGTCTACTATGATCATAAGTCATGATGGTCATAAACCAGATCACCCACATAACCAACCTGATTTTACAATCTTTTCCTATGGTGGTTGTTAAGCAAATCACCACTGTCGTTAAGTGAATATCTGCTATGAAGCGAAGCCCTTGCCGCTATGGAGTGCTTTTGCTGAAAACCAGAAGTAAACTGTTTTTGCCAAAATGTTGTAAATCATGATCACAGAATCCTGCATATGGCCATAAATGCATCGCTGAGTGTCTGAAATGCAGTCATATGACCATCGGGGGGTGGATGGGAATCATTGAAAGTTTTTGGAACCAGGTCATAAGTATCTTTTGGAGGGTCTGTTGGAACTTTGAATGTCTCTAAGCGATCAGTCATAAGTCAATAACTACCTGTAATGTCATTATGCTGCATATGATGTCACTGTGGCTTCAACCAGATGCCTATAGATCCGGAATCAAGGAAGTCAACTGTGAAGTTTCCGAAAGATGCCCTCATTATTTCATGAGTCGTGAGCCAAACTTCAAAAGAAATAGTCATTTATTAAGAGCACAATCGGTAAGACATTCGGGTTGTAGACAGATCTGAC
>JANHZT010001276.1:68203-80317 GCA_032468215.1 Stegonotus admiraltiensis
AGTATGAAGGCTATTGCTTAACGCATTGTAAGCTGCCCTGAGTCTCCGGAGAAGGGCAGCATATAAATCTAAATAAATAAATAAATAAATAAATAAGTAAATAAATAAATAAATAAATAAATAAATAAATAAATAAATAAATAAAGTATTTCCTTATATTCCTTTCTTATGATTACTCATATTTCCCATTGCCATCTATTTTTATATCCATCATCAAATTAGTTAGTTATGTGGGGTTACTATCGTTTATTTCTTATAGGAATAATATTTGTAACATACATTTCCTTAGGTAATATAATCCAACATTTTGGTATAAATCAGTTAGTTATATAACTATCTTTTTTCTTTGTATATTAATCATAACTTTCCCCATATATTTCTTTTTATAAATTCCAAAAATATAAACATGAATAATTCCCATCATTTCCATTTTCATGCAATCCGACTTCTTAAGAAATCAATTAATTATGTAACCATCTTTTGTCTTTACATGATAATAATAAACCAAACAGTTTTCCCCATATGGAGTCTACTACTGGTTCTGTGAGTCTGCTACTGAGCATGCGTTTTGTGCGCACATGCGTGCTTTGTTCGCAGGCACACCTGAGGCACACCCACACAACGCTAAAAAAGGAAACTTTTGAAGCCTTCCAAGTCTGCAAAGGTAAGTAGAACAGCGAGGGGGGGGAGAATCCGCTGTGCCACGTGATTTAGATTAGCTAGCTAGCAGGAAATCCAACAATTCTAGCTAATATAAATCGTGCGTCACAGCTGGTCATCGCCCAGCTGATCGTCAGAAATACCGGTTCGCCTGAACTGGTAGCATTTTTTACTACAGGTTTGGGAGAACCGTTCCGAACCAGCAACATTTCACCCCTGTTCTGAACACACACAGAGTATTTTATTCTCATCATTGAGTAAGAACAATCAGCTCTCCAGCCGAGTCCAAAAGGAAAGTTAATTCTGAAGTCTCTGTCTAGCCGGTAGCCAATGTGAGCACAAATGCCCAGTGATAAATCTGGAAAAAGTCTTGCTCAAGAAATGTTCTGTAAACTTAATTTTGTGGTGGAATAAATGTGGGAAGCTTCTCAAAATATAAATCAGTCTTGGAGTTATATTCGTCTTAATCACATTTAACTTATCCCAGATACTCACTGAGATTCTGGACCATCTGGCTATTCTTATTTCATTTGCATCAAAGCTGGGGATAATTTGGAATTTACTCGTTGAGAAGGGTTTCTGGGAATATAAGAATATAAGATAAACAAAAGGAATTAGATCATAACTTAAAGCTCCAAACTTTATATTTTTCTATTGCAGCAAGTCAATAGCATCAAATTTGATTTATCTCGACTTATAAAGTATCCAGACTGTTTCCCAACCTCATGTATAAATGACACGGCAGAAGAACAAGGGTACCTGGTGTATTTATGAAACATATAATCGAAAAACTGATGTTACGCTTTATGCTGTAACTTTGTTAACTTCTATTAGTGAAAGCAAGAATTTATAAAACCAGATTAGAAAGAAAAAGAGAAATAAGGCATCTTTGCCATGGACCTTGAGATAAATGTAATTAGGTATATGACATATCATTAACAATCAGGCATGATTTTGAATAAATTGGATAAATAATAGAATAGAATAAATACATTGAATAGAGAGTAGAGAAATATAAAGCTTTGGAGACATGAAAATAAGTTAGAACTAGCTTCAAAAACTTTCAAGAAGTTATAAAACCTTTTCTCAATGTCCAAAGAAATTGTAACTACTAGGTTTTATCCATTTTAAGGTAAAGCAACTATACCCATTAAAAATCTGATCTTATCAATAGCTTAACACTCTTGAATAAATCTACTTTAGGTTCACTAGAGTTAGAAGAAACCTATACTTTGTATAGACCAAAATAGTTATAAGAATCTTGGACTCCACCAAAGAAGAAAGACCTAGAATTACAACATTTAGTGGACTTCTTGTTTGATTGATAAACAAGATGAAGGTAAAAGGCAGGGAATTTGGAGAAGCTAAACATATACCTCTAGTAAAATACGCACAATAAATATATTGTTTTTACAATGATCTGCAGGAAAAGTGTCATGACCAGATTGTTTCCCCCAATTTCATACATTTAATAGCAGCGACCATTTCTTGAAAAAAAAGAAAACTACCTTGATTACGTGATAAATACAGATAGTCCTCAAGTTACAACCACAATTGAGCCCAAAATTTATGTTGCTTAGTGAAACATTTGTTACGTGAGTTTGCCCCATTTTATGACTTTTCTTGCCACAGATGTTAAGTGAATCACTGTATTTGTTAAGCCAGCAACATAATTGTTAAGTGAATCCGGCTTTCCCCATTGACTTTGCTTGTCAGAAGGTTGCAAAAGCTGATCACATGACCCCGGGACACTGCAACCATCATAAATATGAATCACTTGCCAAGCATCTGAATTCTGATCATGTGACCATGGGGATGCTGCGATGGCCATAAGTGATAAAAACTGTCATAAGTCACTTTTTTCAGTGCTGTTGAAACTTTGAATGGTCATTAAATGAAGCTTTGTAAATAGAAGACTACCTGTATAGGACCATCATATTGTTCCAGTGCCTGCTTTCCCCACTCTATATGCAGAAGTGGGTCAAATTCTTTCATATTAGTATTATTTTGCTGTCTGCCTCTAACCTTAAGAGGGCAACATGGTAGCTCAGCATTTAAGATACTGGGCTTATTGGTTGGAAAGTCGCCCGCCCAAGTTTGAGACCAAGGCAACACACGACAGACTGAGTGCTTGTCCTCACTTCAGCTCCTGCCAATCTAGCAGTTCGAAAGCATGGAAATGCAGGTAGATAAATAGGTACCACTTTGTTGGGAAGGCAACAGTGCCCTGTGACGTCATGCTGGCCACATGACAGCGGAAATGAGATGAGCATTAGCCCCGTTAATCAGCAGCAACTAGGGGAGTAAAATCCACAGGGACTTTTCTACCTTTACTCTAGCCTTAGGGAGCAGGGTAGCAAAATTACCTTGGTAAATTCAGGACAGGCTCCCCAACCTGACCTTCTGACTTCCTTTCCCTTTCCCTTTCCCTTGCTTCTTCTAATGGTGAGACCAACCCAGGGGTAAAATTCAGCAGGTTCTGACAGATTCTGGAGAACCAGTAGCGGAGATTTTGAGTAGTCCCAGAAAACCGGTAAGTACCATCTCTGGCTGGCCCCAGAGTGGGGTGGGAATGGAGATTTTGCAATATCCTTCTCCCAGGAGTGGGGAGGGAATGGGGATTTTGCAGTATCCATCCCCTGGAGTGGGGTGGGAATGGAGATTTTGCAGTATCCTTCCCCTGCCACGCCCACCAAGCCACACCACGCTCACCAAGCCACGCCCACAGAACCGGTAGTAAAAAAAAATTGGATTTCACCACTGGGCCAACCCTCTGTTTTACATGTCTGGATGAGTAGGCTGCCTTAATATATTATCCAGGTAGTTCTCGGCTTACAAGGCCATTCATTTAATGACTCTTTGAAGTTACAACAGCACAGAAAAAAGTGGCTGATGACCAGTTTTCACACTTATGACTGTTGCAGCATCCCCCTAGTCACACGATCAAAAGTTGGACACATGTATTTATGACAATTGCATTCTTCCAGGGTCATGGGATCACCATTTGTAATCTGGCTTCCAACAAGCAAAATCAATGGGGAAAGCCAGGTTCACTTAGCGACCGCATGATTCACTTAACAACTGCAGTGATTCACTTGACTGTGGCAAAAAAAACACACCTTCATGTAATGAGGCGCAATTCACTTAACAATGACCTCACCTAGCAATGAAAATTTGGGGCTCATAAGTCAAGAGTAACCTCTATTTAGTTACACACTGATAGGAAAAAGGAAATATAAAGTCCCGTATTTTTCAGAGTATAAGACGCACTTCCCCCACCCCCCATAAGGGGAGTGGAAATGTCTGTGCATCTTATACTCCAAATATTGTGGCGGGAGGAGGCAGTTGGTGCGGCGCCGATCAGCTGTTCTAGAAAGGGCCACAGCAAACGGGCAGCAGCAAATGGGAGGTGACTGCAAACGGGCCGCGGTGGCAGCGAATGGGCTGTGGCAAACAAGCCATATGAATACCGGATGGATGCTGGGAGGCAGAGGCAGATTTTTTTCCCTCGTTTTCCTCTCCAAAAGCTAGGTGCCTCTTATAGTCCAGAGCATCTTATAGTCTGAAAAATACCATAACCTGTGAGACAGATGTGTGTTTGTATATTTTTGTGTGTATTTCTGGTTGATTGCAGTGTACAACCCAAGGCGTGATTGTTCCCTGGGCATCTTGCTCTATACCCTCACAAGTTTTGCACTTTGCTCTGTTCCTACAAGAAACGTAACACAAGGGAACGATTGCCATTATCCTGCTTATTTTGACAGTTGTGTCTGGAATGCAAACATCGCCTTGACAGATGCTAATAGAGTCAATCAGCCACACATATCTTCTTCCCAACCTTAATGCTGTGGGCAATCAAAGAAACACTGAACATCTGGTTCTTCTCTCCTGATTGCCTCAGTTGCTGATTTAGTGCAAGCAAACAGGCAACAATTAGTTGGTACGGCTTGTGTCAAAAGACCCATCATGTTAATTCAAATTAAGTCAGGATAAATTGAATTCAATTGGCACCCATGCATTCTGGTATGCAGTGGTTTAAACAGAGCGCCTGCTGCATTTCGAGATCTTTTCAGTTGAGGGTAATGGGGAGCAAGTGCATTTCTCAAACCTTTAGCTCTGTAAATTGCTGATTTGGGTGACATCCATACAGAGTTTGCTTTAAAACGGAGGCAGGCATCTCTTCAGCCCTTGTTGCATTCGGAGGGCATTCAAGGAAATGCATTCTTACAATTTCCCTAAGTACATATATTTTCCCCTCTAAAATTTAATTGAAGCACTTGTTTTGAGTGGGAAAATGTCACTAGGAGAATAACATTTAATGGCGTGTATTTTAAAATTCAACATGCCATGTTCACAAGTGGTTACTTTCAATATTTAACCAATTCTGAAGAATGATATAAAAATAAGCATTACAAAAAAAAAAAAAGCCTCTGGCTTCAGCAGAATGATAAGAAAATGTCATCTAATGGTGGCATTTCCCTTGTAAAATGTCCAGTTTACCTAAGACTTTCAAGAATGTCATTTATAATAACATTGTAAGATTCCATCCTGCACCAAATTCTACACACCCATTCATTAAGCAGATAAACACAAGAGGTAGGTTTTTCATTGCAGATAAGTATGGATAGATGGTGGGGAACAAAGATCTTGTGGGGGGCAGGGCTCAAAAGAGTTGAGATGATAATTGTGAGCATATAAGCAAAGACCTGTCTTATTTTAAAACATGCATGTGAGAGATTATGCAAATCAAAAAAAAAGACGTAGGACTTGGAACATGAAGTTCTGTTCACCAGCTTGACTTTTGACACTCATGTGGGCTCCTTGGGTGAGAAAGCACATTAATGGCTGCCATTAAGTTATTCAAAGTTTTGGGTATGTTGCTGTGTAACACCTAGCCATGTGTCTATACAATCTTAATCTTTGATTCTATACCAGCTAGATTTCTAAAAATATTGCACTCATTCCTTACTTGACCTTTAATGCTCTAGTCCAGTGTTGGTGAACCTTTTCGGCACCGAGCGCCAAAAAGGGAGCACTTCGTGCATGCTTGTCAGGTCTGCGTCCTGGAAGAGGAGCTGCCCAAGGAGCATGTGCACCTTGGTATTTCTGATTTTCCACTAAGTCTTCGGTTACTGACACGCATGCGCATGTGCCAATCAGCTGACCGGCGTGCATAGTCATGCCGGAAAATGGAAGACCAGCTCTTCCAGTTTCTGGCACTGCCAGAAAGCCAGCTGATCGTCGCAAGTGCATGCGTGCCAGAAACCCAGAATAGGAATGGGCAACGCCGCACATGCCAGGTGATATGGCTCCATGTGCTGCTTCGGGCACGCGTGCCTTAGGTTCACCATCATGGCTCTAGTCTAACACAATTAGAACTGGGCTGTATCTCTTTGGAGGGCCCTGGAAGCCTACACTGCTTAACATCTTGGAAAAAGCAATCCTTTGAGGGAACTTTCTTGGTTTGTCATATACCCTGAATGATAGTTTTCTACCCACTGGTTGCAAAGACCGGTTGATCAAGACACCGTATGGTTTCTCAACACCAGTTTTTGTTACTTTAGGCCTTGATAAAAGTATAGAACAGGGGCCCTCAAACTTTTTAAACAGGGGTCCAATTCATGGTCCCGCAGACTGTTGGGGGGGGGCAGATTGGCTGGGTGAGTGTGGCTAGGTAGTCATGTGATTGGGTGGTTGTGGCCAATTTAGCAGTCCATTAAACAATACACACAAATTAAACTTTGTTATGCTCCTGGGAGTGGAAAACAGGTTAGTGAAGGGATGTGGCTGTGTTCTCTCTTTTCCCCCTCCCCCTCCCCCTCCCTCCCTCTCTGTTTTGGCCTCCCGAGGCTTCTGTGTGTCCCATTTTTAGCCTCCTCGGCCTCCAGTGGGTAGGTGGGGTGATGTGGACGGGGTAGCCTCATGGTCCTGCACAGGCTGTATTAATGGCTTCAGCAGGCCATATGTGGCCCACAAGCCATAGTTTGAGGACCCCTGGTATAGAAAAACTCCAACAAAGGGCCTGGGATTCAGATACTCAGTTGGGTAGGGCCGAAATCTTCACTCTTATAGTAAGACCTGTCCTTCTGAGCTCTCCTTAGCTATTTTTTTTAAAGCTCAAGCACATTCCACACAAGAGGTCTTTTCCTGTGCCCAGACTGATTCACTAACCATCAGGGTGACAATTAGAACGAATTTCAATCTCCCATATGAAAATTGCATTTGAATATGTAGCTCGTACTCTATTAAAACATCCACTCGGTACACTTGCTGTGCAAATGGTGATTAAAACATATAGCCCCTGTTATTACAAACTTTAATTTCCCTCTTGGCAAGGAGATTACTGGGCTTTTTTAGTGACAAATTTTGAAATGTTTCAAGGGCAATGGATTTTTTTTTAACTTGTTGCTTCACTTCCCAACATGGTCAATATCAATCCCAAGGGTTGATGGGACTATCCAAGGAGTTGTGATTGTTATTATTTGTGGTACTATTATTCAAGGTTTGTTTATCTAATACTTTACCCTTTGGTGATTCCTCCCATCATTTACAGACATGTATTGTTGCTCATGTGCAGGCTCAACTGCAAAAGTTTAATCCATCATAGTTACTTCCACTTTCTTCCTCCTTTTGTCTGGCTGCAAACATCCAGGCTGTTATGTTTGTCTATATTTTAATGGTTTTAGCTATATATTCTGATGTTAACCTGTTCAGAGTCTTCTGGGGAGAAGAAAGAAAGGAGGAGGAGGAGGAGGGGGAGGAGGGGGAGGAGGAGGAGGAAAAT
The DNA here is from genome assembly GCA_032468215.1 of Stegonotus admiraltiensis. NCBI lineage: Eukaryota > Metazoa > Chordata > Lepidosauria > Squamata > Colubridae > Stegonotus > Stegonotus admiraltiensis. Next base: position 75,648 of record JANHZT010001276.1, read on the forward strand.
AAGGTCCTATAGAGCCGACAAGGCCATGTCACATGAGGAAGGGGACAAGGTATTTTCCTGACCCCAAACATTTCCTGGGCAGGTAAATCTAGCTTTTCAGTTTTCTCCTTTGCAAACTCTTTATTAAGATTGGACAATCTTTATTAAGGAGTCACACTATATGTCTATATATTTCATGCCTCAAAAGAACAAGAAACCATGCTACTTCAGTAATAGTAGTCAAAGGATATGAGAGGATGAGGGGAAAATCAAACTGTCAGGAAACACATATAATCTTGGAGCCACTGGTTACATACTTGTGATTTAAAAGATCTTGGTTAGTGGAAGAAGAATAGAATAACAGAATTGGAAGGGACCTTGGAGGTCTTCTACTCCAACCCCTGCTCAGGCAGGCAACCCTATACCATTTCAAAGAAGTGGTGGTCCAATCTCCTCTAAAAACCTCCAGTGTTGGAGCACCCACAATTTCTGGAAGCAAGTCGTTCCATTGATTAATTGTTCTGTCAGGAAATTTCTCTTTAGTTCTGTTTTAGTTCTCTCTTTGGTTAGTTTCCATCCATTGCTTTTTGTCTTGCCTTCAGGTGCTTTGGAGAATAGGTTGACCCCCTCTTCTTTATGGCAGCCCCTTAAATATTGGAAAACTGCTATCATGCCATCCTTAGTCCTAGTTCCTTCAGAACCTTGGGGTGTAATCCATCTTGTCCTGGTGATTTGAACTCTTCTAGAGTGGATATATGTGTTCTTACCATTTTTATTTTTATTTTGGCCTATTTTAACTTGTGTTCCTAATCTATCTTTTACGGTACTATTTTTGATAGGTTGGACTGTTTTTTTCCTTTTGCGTAAAGACAGATGCAAAAAATAAAAATAAAAAACAAGTTAAGCAGTTCCGCTTTCTCCCTGCTACTCATCACCTTCTTGCCATTTTCTCCCATTAATGGACCAATCGTTGCCTTGACTTTTTCACGCACCTTCATGCAATTCAGGAAGTTAAAATTTCATATACCAATGACAATTTTATGTGGAGACTCCAGCTGAGACTGTTGAAAAATTATTGTGGGTAATTTCCACTTAAGTGGGCACCCAACACAGTCCCAATCAATCTTTCCATCCAGATCGGAGCAAGCACACATGCAGCTCAGTTCAGCTAGCAAAAATTATAGCTTGATGTTTATTTATTAAATATCAAAGGTTTTTTTAAAAGAAAAGCAGACAAAACAATTAATTGGTAGAAAGGGACAAAAAACAGACCAAAGCAGGGCCAGAGAGAAGCACAAATAGGCAAGACTTTACATTATATCTATATACCGAATTTTCTAGAGCCACCAGCACTGAGTGATTGTGTAAAAGTCGTCAACAGAATGCCTGTTGGTTATTCCAGCATGAAACTTTTTAATGTTATCTAATGGCTGCAGACCATAAGAAAGGCTGAGCGCCAAAGAATTGAGGCCTTTGAACTATGGTGCTGGAGAAGACTCCTGTGAGTCCCTTGGACTGAAAGGCAATCAAACCAGTCAGTCCTAAAGGAGATCAACCCTGACTGTTCTTTAGAAGGCCAGATCCTGAAGATGAAATTCAAATACTTTGGCCACCTAATGAGAAGGAAGGACTCAATGGAGAAGAGCCTAATACTGGGAAAGTTTGAAGGCAAGAGAAAAAGGGGACGACAGAGAATGAGGTAGCTGGATGGAGTCACTGAAGCAGAAGACATGAGCTTAAATGGATTCCAGAAGATGGTAGAGGACAGGAAGGCCTGGTGGAACATTGTCCATGGGGTCACGATGGGTCGGACACGACTTTACAACTAACAACAACAACAATGGCAGCAGAATAGAGATGAAAAGCAGTACACCAGGACATATTTCTTCTATCCCCCCAAAAAACCAAAAACCTGGTATGCAGCTGAGAACTTTCAATTTAAAATATTTTAAAGCTTTGGCTTCTAAGGTATATGAACTTCAAAAATGGCAACCAAACATGCCTCTGAGAAAGGGGCTGGATAGCAATAGCAATATCACTTAGACTTATATACCACTTCACAGTTGTAATCCAAACACCCGGCACTTGTCTGTGCCAGACATTTCATTTATAAGAGCAGTAATGGCCTTACACTTGAGTGAAAAAAAAGTCCTTTTACAAATAGGAGGGAGAGGTAAGGCATGGATTATCCAATACCACAGTACATAACCTCATATCATCTCTACTACCTGCCCTGTTATGAAACTGAAAGGAAGAAGATATTTCTGAGCAAACTGGAACCTTTGTTATACAGCAATCCAGCACTGACCTTAACGTAATGTCTGTTTGTGATAATCCTTAGAGCTAGGCAAGAGAAAACGTTTTGCCCAAGAACACGGAGCATGGATACAGTTACAATAGATATCACAAAACTTGGTGGACCAAAAAGTTGACTTCATATAAACCAGAAACATATTCAGTTTTGCAATTAAAAAAAAAAAAGGCCAAATTACCACTCACACAAATAATTGAGAATTGGGCTGGATTATATGGAAGTAAAGATTGGTTATCAAACACCATAAATTACAGACTGTGAATTATATAAAGCTTAGTACACAGTACGAGATCACACAGAACAGCAGGCATTCTGGGTAAGGGCCTAACAATATGTATTGTTTAATATTATGGCAACAGAAGGTGTTGTACTGTGACTCAGTAACAGCTAAGGGTAACAGTTAAGGTGTCCCCAACCTTAATCATTGATGATGGAGGACACTAGGAAACCAAGGTGGAATTACTAATGGTTGTTTAGGCTTGCATGTACAGCTTTTAGTAAATTATAATTCTTTATTTTTCTCCTAATGACTATTGATTCTTTTTCTTCAGCACTTCATCACTGCAATAAACATAGATAAGCTATTCCATTGCTTAGGCACATTTCAAAGCATAATCATGCTAGCAACCTGGAGAGAGGGAGAGAGAGAGAGGGAGGGAGAGAGAGAATGAATGAGAGAACTGCTTTTGGCTTGTTAGCAAATACCCCTTTCCAGAAAACTTTCTTATTATTGTTCAAATTGCTTAACAGGTCAAAACACAGTCAATGAAACTTTTCTTGGTAGGATGCCTAGCAAAGAGAGAAGCATCCAACCATCTTGGCTCTATTTATCCTAGATAACATCTACTACAGATGCATTCATTTATCCATTCATTCATTTTTAAGCCATCCAAGAATCACTCTCTTCTTGACAGTGTACAGATCCATTAAAATTCTAGACTATATATAGATATATGGAAAACAACCAAATTGGCAGCCCTGACAGAGATAAAAATAACATCAGTGAAACACCCAACAGTATAAAGAGCAGCAGAATGTGATCGAATTTGCTTCTTTCCTATTGATAACCACATGAAGATGTTGTCACCTGGATATTTGCTGTCCTCCAGGAAATTCCCGTAATCTTGGGATCATTTGCTATTTGGATAAGATTGATAGGAGCTAAAGCCCCAAACCACATATAGAAGGCAGGAGGGCTTCTAAACCTGATATAGGGGCAGGAGGGCAACCTTGGTAGGCATTACAGATAGTCATCAACTTACGGCCACAATCGAACCCAAAATTTCTGTTGGTAATCGAGACAGTTGTTGCGTTTTGCCCCATTTTACGACTTTTCTTGCCATAATTGTTAAGTGAATCACTGCAGTTGTTAAGTTAGTAACAATATTGTTAAGTGAATCTGGTTTCCCCAGTGGTGAAATGCTACCGGTTCGCATTGGTATGGGTGAACTGGTAATGATAAAAACTAAAAAAAAAGCTACTGGTTCCTCTGAACCAGTATTTCCAACGATCAGCTGTGCCACGTGGTTTAAAATCACTAGAAAGCAGGAAATCCTGCTTTCTACAGAATCTAAATCGCGTGGCACAGCTGTTCCCCCCTTGCTGTTCTACTTACCTTCTCAAGTCTTCTTTTTCCACGTGAAGCGTGTGTTTGGCGCATACTGCGCATGCATGCATGCAGTGTGCATCTGGTGCACAGTATGCATGCACACACAGTGTGTGTTTGGTGTGCACTGTGTATGCATGCGTGCACAGTGTGGGCTTGCCGCGCATGACGCATGTGCAGGCAGTGATCCGGTAGCAAACTGGGGAAGATTTCACCACTGAGCTTCCCCATTGACTTTGCTTGGCAGAATGTCACGGAAGGGGAGCACATGACCCCACAACACTGCACCCATCATAAATATGAGCCAGTTGCCAGGCGCCTGAATTTTGATCTTTTGACCATAGTACAACTATGACTGCAACAGTGAAAGTGTGAAAAATGGTCAGAAGTCACATTTTTTCAGGGCTGTTATAACTTTGAACAGTCACTAAATGAATGGTTGTAAGTCAAGCATGACCGTCTACAGATTTCCTGTATATACAGCTATACATGTCTTCAATTCATTTTGGAGTCTTGACAACTGCTTGAACAAAAACCTGAAATTTTCTTGGCAAGATTTGCTTGGTTCCTGAGAAAGAATGACTGGCCCAAAGTCATCCAACTGACTTCATGCCTAAGACGAGACTAGAACTCACATTTTTCTGGTCTCTAGCCTGGTGCTTAACCAGTACACCAAACTGGCTCTCAGCCATTATGTTCTGCCCCAGCTCCAGATTCCCGAAGATATTGACACACACCAACGGTCCTTATCAAATTTATTAAGTAGCAAGA
>JANHZT010001276.1:93615-104637 GCA_032468215.1 Stegonotus admiraltiensis
CCCCTCCTCTCTCCTCACCCTTCTACTCCCCTCCCTTCCCGTCCCTTCTCTTCTCTTCTCATGTCCACCTATAAACTTTAGTTTAGGCTGCTTATTTTCAGTTGATAAAAATGTCCCTTACAGTCATGCCTGTTATTTTCTTCTTTGAAATAAAAATCAATTTGTTGCAGCAATGTCCTAGCCACAGGACTTTCAGCGATAGACTCTGTGAACATTTGCCACAAGCCCTGTCCAGAAAGTGAAACTGATTGTATCTGCATGCTGTCCCCTTTTTCTGCCCTGACAGCAGTACTATATAATTACATATTTAGTATGCATGTATTTATATACACTTGTACATAAATTCCTGGTGGCTCACAGCATAAAGAAAAATAGCATTAACTTTTAAAATAAAATAAAACCCACAATAAAATAGACAAACCCTAATTCCCCAAACCCTAATCAAAGACATCTGCTGTCAGCCCATAATGCCTTCGGGAAAGCTCCATTTTAAGAACCTTCTGGAAGATCACCAAAATTGGGGACAAAACTATATCAAATGTCAGCAGAAATATCAGAGTTGTATGAAAGTCTATCTTTCTGTCATGATATTTGCTCACTATAGAGCAGGAGTCTCCAACCTTGGCAACTTTAAGCCTGGAGGACTTCAACTCCCACTATTCTGGGAGTTGATGTCCTCCAGGCTTAAGGTTGCCAAGGTTGGAGACCCCTGCTATAGAGAACACTCTCTGTTTTCAAAGCCCTTGGATAATTCCTCTACCACTTCAAAGGTTTCCAAAGGTCATTGGAGCCAAAGATGAATGCTTATCTGCAATGAGAAGAATGGACATAACATGTCCATGTAGTCTTCTCCATCTAATCCGAATAAGATCAGATATAGTTTAGAAGTAATGAGCAATGACTAAGGAGAGCCAAATTCAAATCCTATTCAACCATGTAGTTTTCACTGGATGACATTGTGCTAGAGGGTACACTAATCTATGGTTAACTTTATAATGAGTTCTTTAATAACATATAATTATCTGGTTCCATATATTGGGTTTAGGATTATAAACTGCCTAGAATTGATTAAGTAGGCAACACAAAAATCTCCGTAAAATACATATATAAATACACAAACCCTAGTTTGCTCAGCTGAACTGAACACATACAGTAAGCTAAGCTAAACCACACTGTGATTTGGCATGATGGGTGAGTCCAATTTGCACTTCACTAAACAAACAAACAAACACACACACACACACACACACACACACACACACACACGGACTTGATGGTGCATAATAAATCAACAAGTTATAAGAGGGGCAGGTGTTGAAATGTGCATTATAATGTATTGCACAAAACACCAAAGGCTGAAATTTGTGATGTGATGTCATAATGAATGTTTCATCATAATCAATATTAGAAATATTCATAAGCTTCATCCTGGGTACTCATGTATAGGAAGTTGCCTTCCTATGTATAACTGGTATACATGAATGTTCCCTTATACATAGGAATGTATCTCTGCTCCCTAGTTGTACCTTTGGGTAAACCTTTTTAATAACATTTCTAATAAAACCACCATTGGCCCAAAGATCAAACCTAAGACTATCATTTGTCTATTTGATGCTCCTAAATAATTTTGAAATATCCCCACTATATAAAGATTATTTAGGAGTATCAGATGGGATTGCATTGTGAAGCTCATCTGAACCCATTTTATAAGTTCTTTTTCTGTGGATGGAAGAGAAAGAACATCCCTTATCCTGATAACCATCAGCATTCTGATGAGTCTCTGTCACTAGTATATGTGATCCTTTGAAGGGGAAGGTAGCCATACTGGTATTAACTTAATGGAATTAAGAGCCTGGTCATACTAAATTTAGATTGCATGGATGAACCATTTGCTAAATGAATGGATATGTAAGAGGCAAAGCAACAGAAATAGGGGTGCATTTGCAGATGGAGAGAGGTCTAGAGGTGTGTTGGCCTAGAGGTGAAGACTCTGGCCTCCCACTTGGAAGGTTGAGAGTTCAATCCTAGACAGAGACTTGATCAGGGCACAAAGAGAAAATAACTGCTGCAAACTCTGCATAGGTGTCAGGAAGGGCATTCAGCCAGTAAACGCTCAGCTCCACTCATTCACCCAGACCACACCCTGAAGCAAAGGATTACACAGTTATAAAAAGAATTGCAGGTGGAGACAGAAAGCACACCGTATCAGTTCCATTGTTAACTCTGAATAGGGTTTACGTTTAAGCCATAGTTAGCTTAGATAGGCCAGCAGGAACACTTAACACTTCATGTACTCCTCAAATATTTTACAAACTATATTTAAATTACAATCTCTTATTGTTCTTTGCATTATTCCTGTCATATCACGGGGTCAGTTTTGCATTTCGCCCACCACTCAGTTCAATCTGCAGCATTGGTGGGGCATGTGACTTCAGCTTGCATGTCTTCATGCAGTCAGTCAGTCCCTTGCTTTTTTTCAGCACCCTTGAGGCCACCAGCTGTCTGTGCTGAGTGCAAGTGTCCGCCTCATGATGGATTCTGCACCAGCTTTGACCACATGTCTGTACCATCACATCTTCACTTCTTTCATTTTGTCTGAAAATGGGGCGACTTTGAAGGCCTTTCGGATGTCTTCATTCATCATGTGATCCAACCTCATGACCCCCAATGACCATCTGATCATTCTCATTTCCATTGTGTGCAGGGTCTGTTTGTGTCTCTTCATTGTTGGCCAGCATTCCGCCCACAGAGTGACAACCATGAGGTAAATGTTCAATTTAAGCTAGAATGTAAAACATTCTGTGACAAATGAATTTCCCCCTTGCTTATATATTTAAACTACAATTAAGGCGGCATAACTAAGAGCTTCAAATGTCACATAATGTTCTACATTTTAGTTACGGTAGCTATGCCCCCATCCCACCGTAACCAGTTGCCCTGAAACATAGAGTACTTCTTGTCAGCTCCAGCAGCTATCAATAACTCACTTCCTTCCCTTTATCTCATGGTCTCTGGTAGACCGCAGCTGCAAAATTATGAGGATTTCTTGCATGCTCTTTAATTTTCACAAAGAAGAGTCAAACAATGAAATGGAATCAATGCAAGATTGAAGCACTGGGTATTTGTAACAATCAGGAAACCTCTTACTGAATGCCAGCTTATTGATATGGCACTTTTGCCATCAGCCCCCAGAGAACTTTCATTTGAAGTCCTATCAAAAAAGGACACAAGATTCCAAAATTGCATAGGCAGCAAGAGCAGCAGCAACAGTAACAATGAGGGGACATTTTTAATGAGGCCCCATTGGGCTTTTTGGTTTGCTAGTCATTAAGACGCTCAGTCCCTTGTGACCAATGCTCTTTCTTCTACTGTTTGCCTGAAGCACTTTTGATGAAGCTGGAAACATGATCTAGATCTGCCTTGGGAGTGAAATCATTTCCATTTCAATATCAAAGCCCAAAGATGGACGTTTTAGCACAGGAAGAAAAAACTTTAAAAGGGGAGAGGGGAGATTTTTCCAGCTGTAGAAGATAGCCATATCTGCTGGGAGATTGCTCTAGCTACCGTAAACCTCTGCTCTGAATGAAATCATCACATTCATTCATCTATCAGAGTGATGTGTTCAGAACAGAACAGCTGATGTGATTAAAGGCATTTGTCCAATTGCACTTTAAGGTGAACTCAAGGCCAGCCGACAACTTTTGGATATCTGAGATGGGGAGTTGCCTGCAGACCTCAAACCAGGGGTGGGTTGTTGGTTGTTCCCAGGGGTTTGGGAGAACCTCTAGCTAAGATTCTGTGCAGTTCAGAGGACCCACAAATCCCACTCCTGACTGGCCCTGCCCACCTCATCCCAACCCTCCCAGGAGTCCCCATGCAACCTGTTTTGGATGCAGATAAGTGCAGGGCCTCCGGAGACTGGGGAGGCCATTTTCACCCTCCCAGAGGCTCAAGAAAAGCCTCTGGAGGTTGGGGAGGGCAAAAACACCCCCTCCGCCGTGATGCAAGAGGCTAACTTGGCCACGCCCACTCAGCAACCAGGCAGAGAACCCCTTGCTAAAATTTTTGAAGTCCACCCCTGCCTCAAACCCCATAGCTGAAAGCTTTGAAAGGTCTTAATGCCTATGGAAAGTCTCAATCATCCATGGTTGTCCTAAAGGTGCTTTTTCAAAAGACAACTGGACTTTCTTGGGTTTTTCCTTGAAAATGTTTCGCTTCTCATCCAAGAAGCTTCTTCAGTTCTTCTTTCTCTGAAAGGTCTTTAGTTGCCTTATTTCTTTATCAGGTTAATTTGCCTTCTTCCTGTTCTACTCCATCATGATAATGATCTACTACCCGCCTCATTTTAAAATTTTTGATTCAATTTTTTTAAAAAATAGTAATTTTCAAAGGCCTGCATAGCAAATATAACCTTTTTAGTTCTGATCAAGTGTTTTGTAGTCTGATTGAATAGTCTGGTGCTACAAATGTACGGTGAATATTCAGAAGAGCATCTTTTAACAGATCATGTGGGAGAAGAGGCGTCTGTTAATCCTGAATGTTTACCAAATCTGAGCGTTTGTCAGTATTTATTATGCATCGACTTTAATCATTTGCATAAAGATGCTAACCTAGATTACATCCTTTGCATCAATTTATGCTGTTTGTATAATGACATCATTACACAAATGTATGCACATAATGGCAGTAAAACATAACCCCACATTTAAGTGCCTCATCTGGATTACTTTTGATGCAAAGATTTGCCCATTATGTCCAGGAAACCTCCGAATATAAATTTTGTCTGTTATATGCCAAGTTTCCAAAAGCGGAATCTGTTCAGCTAAAGTTTTTTTCTCTTTAAAAGCTGAAAACATAAAACTGAATTGCACTTGAAAAATTAAAATGCCAACCCATTTTTAATTGTTATTCAGGCTCAAGTAGAATATGTGTCTATATTTTCACCAAGCTTAACACCACCCAAATTACCTGCAGAAAACAAAATCATTGTTTTCCCAAATGAAAAAAAATTGCTTTAGTCTACATTTCAGATAAATGAAATATTTATTCTGGTGAAGCATCTGGGATTTTGACTGAAGTCTTCATGAAATTATCATTTCTAACTTTTTTTGCCTAGAATATGTGACTGTTCAAGTACCTTCAATTGTCATTTTTAATAAAGAATCTGGCCAGTTTTGACATTGAAATCCTTGGGATGGTTGCTAGGACCCCCTGGCATTAATGCTGACTCTGTTTGGTTTCTTATTGAAGCAGGGTTGTTGTAATTCATATTTTCTCACAATGAAATGTTCTAATTTTTGGATTTTTTTAAGAAAATAGGTCTAAGAGTAACTATATTGGGCAAAAAGAATGCCTCCATCTTGTTTCTCATAGAGTCCACTTTGGCTCCAGAACTCTAAGCATTCAAATTCACCATTAGTAAAAATTACGCCCCCCCCCCCCAAAGGACTTTCTATTGCCAACATCAAAGATGAACCTTCCATTATATCATGCAGCCCACTTCTCAAAGTTCTACGCTACCAATACCTGGGGAAATGAAAATAATTTCAGACAGAAAGATCTGAGCACCGAAAGAATCTTTAGCTAAATAAGATTTATAGTTACAACGAGTTCTTTCCCTTCCAGTCAGCAATGAGCATCTTCTTTGATACTGTACCTGCTATCCTTTTATATTTTACTGATGTCCATGTTTTCTTCTCTATCTTTTATCCCTTCTGGCAAGCAAATTTAATGTTTTCTGTTCACTAGTCTTTCTCATTCCCAGTACTTATGTGTCTGCTTCTGTACATTAAAGTTATTATTAAAGTACTGGTACTTCTGCAAATGGCTCTTTAGATTATCTACCCCATTTTTACAATTCCTTTAACTTGTCTAAAAAGGCTTCCATTAATTCCATTAATTCTATTGTTTCATTATTCTTCAGTCCCCTTCTTTCATCTCAAGAGATTTCCACTAGTTCATTCTTTTCTCTTATATTTGCTACGAAGGCAGGTTATATGCTTGTTAATAATGACCTTAGCTATCATGTAACTAACCCATGATCTTTTTCAGCTTTGTAAAAGATTTCTGCTCACGGTTCCAACATATGGCTGTATTCCCTTTTTGATCAAACCCCCAACCCTTTGCATTTCCTGAACATTTTTAAAAGAAAGAGAGAGTGAAGTATAAGTTCAAAGGTATGCATAGCTTTAATATGACTATGTTTGAAATAACGTTCAACTATTCATATTTTACTTACATATCATTTTTCCGGAGCCACGTGCCATTTCTATAAAGACACTGTGTTTGCTGCCAAATAATATTCTCCAGTTCATTATATTATGTTTGCTTTCTACTATATACTGTTCAACCACATCACTGTATGTGAGAAATCATACCCATAAAAATATCCATGCTAATTTCAATAGAAGAGATAGCTCTATGCATGATATTCTTTGATGAATGTAAAGACTAAAGCAAGAACATATGTATCTTTCTGTCCATTTGAATTCAACTAATTTCAGTGCAACAGTCCAAAACAAATTGAACAATAAAATGTACAATACATATGCATTTTTATACAATAAATTTGTTTTTTAAAAAAGAAAAACAAGCAATTTACAACCCCCGAACAGCACAACAAAATACAGATATGATCTTACATCCTACTAAAATTGCCAGCAAAATATTTCAATTCAATCAACATTTCATAAACTATGAATGTAAATGTCAACATTTATTTGCTTGGTTATAAATGATATTTTGCAGTATTGCCCAGGCTACAGTCAGTTTTTCAACTGTATCCTGAATCAAAATAATTTGTTTTGTTTTTTTTTCAATTCTGCTTAAATATATTAAAATCATTTCAGGTCTGATAGGACACTAACTTCATATTCTTTGGGCCAATTGGTAAAAAGTCCTCAGCACTATCTCTGGTGCCCCAGGGCTGCCTGAGTCAACCAAGGAAGAGGATCAAATTCTATGCTTATTCCAAATATCAGAAATTAAAACAAACCAGAAGCAGGCTAGTTCTAAATATTATTCAGAAGAAAACCTTTAAAAACTGTGAGAGAAGGAGAGTTACTGACATAGATCTAAAAGTGAAATGAGAAGGAATTATCTTTCCAAACCATGCATAAAGAACCATGGATCAAAGGAGATGTTATTCCCCCCCATCTTCTCTCTCTCTCTCTCTCTCTCTGTGTGTGTGAATTGTATGAACTGAAGAGAGTAGAAAAATAAAATATCTTAGAATAGGAAGTCTGCTGCATTTTTATTGCCCTTTGCTACAGTTACCACTATGATTTTCTTAATTGTAGACAAACTTTATGCTTCTCTATATCAATCACAAATTGATTTGTCCTCTTGTGAGGGAAAAAAGCAAAAATCCAACCAGTTTCATGAGATGATGTTCACTGAGTTATTTCTGCATTTTTCTTTTACCTCTTATTTATTCCCTTCATTAACTAGCATTGGGGCCCAAAACTGCTAACTAGATATATGGCAAGATCGCTTGAGAAGATATTCTCTTGATTTACCTGGTGAACATTAGACAAATTGACATTTCAATGTTAGGAAACTATTTAGCATTATCAAGTATGAGTAACATAAGCAATATGAATAAATTACACAGTCAAATATTAGTGTACAAATATTAACGATGTAATTAAAAGAAAAGCCATGGTCATCTATAAGAGGGGTAAGATAGCTAGTGATAAAATGAGGACCATGATGACATGACTCCCCATGGCTTACATGTTTGTTAGGATGTTAGTACAACAGGGTAAATTTTACAGATTACCCCCAGAGTCACCTGAACCTGATCAGGTAACTACTGGAGCTCGACTGGAGATTGGAAATGGATTGGATTGTCTATGCCAGGGCTCCCCAACCCCTGACCAAGTCCTACTACAAACAACGTGCATGTATGAGTGCATGCACAATTCCATTTGCATGAGCAGTAAAGGTACGTTCCAGTAAATCCACTTGTGCTGGTCACGGACATGCTTGCCACTCTCACAGAACCATTGCCTCTGTCTCCCCTGCCTGCCTGTCAAGCTGGAAAGGTTGAGGGCCGCTGGTCTATGCACATCCTCAATTGTTTTATCACTTCAGTCTCCACAGTGTGCTATGCTTGCTTCTAAAGTGTTCACCAAAAAGCAGTATTTCTAATAGTATGTCAAAATTAAATCCATCAAGTTGTGCAGGACGTTACCGATTATGTAATGGAAATAAAGTAACAGGAAATCTATTAAATCATATTTTATTAAGAAAAGAGATCGTCTAGCTAGGAACAACTTTGAGCAGAGATTAAAATTTAACTTTGGGGAAAGAAAAATAAGCATACTCTGTATATAAACCCAAATTGACATATCTGTACAGACTTGTTATAAATTCTAACCCTAACTAAATAAAAGGTCTTATTGTTGTATCCCATGTTCTCCTTTTTCATCACTGCAGGACTTTATTCTGCTCTTTGCTGGAATGTATCTTATTAACGGATGTTTTTCTGTCATATTTATCCATGCAGGCCTGAATCTGCATCAATAATTAGACATTCAGATACTCACTGGCAATGTGTTCCTTGATTAACTAATATTTCCAAATATTGGATAATTAATGCATACATCGTTAATGAGATGGAAAGCTTGCGCTTGAAGTCTTCTGGGAAAATACTCAGCAGGCTGTGAAACAGCATCTTCAGCAATCAACCTTGACCTGAAGTCTGAGCACTTATTAGTTGTCATGATAATAAGAGCAACACGATGAAAGGAGAGGAATTAGCTCGATTCCATTTAAAATTACTTCAGTGGAGACTATGCTGAGAAGATTTATAGGTGAGGCAAAACACAGAAAGCACTGATTTTTGTTCAAGCTCACAGTTTGGAAAAACCTATCTGCATGATGAATGTGAGTTTCTTATCATCAAAAATAAATTTATATAACTTTGGTTTTGCCAAAATAAATTGAGTAAACCCTTAAAAAACATTTTGAGGACCTGACCGGCAGACTATATATCGGGTCAATTCAGATTAATTCCTTTTACAGCTAAGGAAGGGAATAGCAAATAATGAGAAATGAAAAGAAAGATTAGGGAGTGTCTCCAACGCAGATTGGGAGGTGGGATTCTCAGCAATTCAAAGATGATAAATTGGAAAGTGGGAAAAGAAAAGAGGAGAGGAGAAATGAGATGAAAAACAGAAGGATTGCAAATCCTCACTAGCTTGTAAAAACTGCACATAATGAGGCTGATCGTGTTTCTTAGAATTGCCATTTTATTATTCATTATAATTGCTATTTGGCCTAGTGGCCAGTGAGATTTATCAAACCATGAGGACAAAGAATACAGAGCTCACGGTAGCATCTCTGCCTTTGAAATCACCTTCCTCAGGAAATACATATGACCTCATTAGTACTTCTGCTACTACCGCTATATTTCTTCTACTTCTTCATGTAGGAAGGCATGTTTGCTTTGTATCTATGTCTATGTTGCTTAAATGGAAATATAACCAAAAACATTTGTTAGTGGTTGCAATATTATTTTAAAGTGAAGATAACTGCATTTTCTGAGGAATTGGTTTAGGGGCTGCCAAATACCATCTATAGGAAACATCCAAAATGTATGTATAGACCGAAATGTCTACTTTTCAAGCTTTTGCAATGCGGTTTGCCATGCAAAAAAACAGCCGTGTAAAAACACATAATTTCCAAAATGTGCATAGTAGAGGCGCTCATGAAAACAAGCTGTTGTTGTCAGCCATTCGGTCATGACTGACTCTCAGCCACACTACAAATCAGCACTTTCCATGCCCCTCTGTCTTGCGCTGTCTTCTTCAGATCTGCCATGGTCATCCCAGTGTTATCCTTTATTATTATTATTATTATTATTATTATTATTATTATTATTATTATTCTCTTTTATTCATTAAACATGAAACTCAATCAGAATTAATATGTCAATGTATAGAAAATATAAAGTCAATATGAGTCTTAATCAATACACTGTAATTAAAAGAGAAGGGGACAAGAAGAAACTGGAATAATATAAAGGGAAAAGTGTGAAAATGTAAATATTAGAAGATCATCACGAAATAGCTGTTAAGAGAGTATATATATAAATGTATAAATGTAATGTCATTTTATGTTATAATAATAAAAAATTAAAAAAAAGAAAAAAAGAAAAAGAAACTCAGTCAACTGAACATTTAAAAATGTATCACAAATATTGACTGGCACTGATGGTTGATACGGGTTGCTGCCAGCATCCTAGGTATCAACCAAGTATTATTATTTTATCTGTTTTATTCATTAAACATGAAACTCAGTCAACTGAACATTTTAAAATGTGTCATAAATACGATTATCTGGTGCTAATGGTTGATACAGATTTCTGCCAGCATCCTAGGTATCAACCAAGTATATGATGTTCCGAGTAGCACAGTTTTTTGCAGTTCCACTGGTGTTATTGCAGGAAGCTGCAATTTCTTGATGTGTTTTGTAAAATTCTTGGACATGGTACCAAGTGCCCTGATGACAATGGGTATCACTGTTACATGTTTCATCCATAGCCAGATCATGATATTTTGTGATTTTTTCCAGTTCTTTTTCTTCGATTTTGGCATCTATTGGTACAGCAATATCAATAAACTGAATGCTTCAGCCCTCAACATCCATGATATCTGGTGTGTTATGTTCCAAATGACAATCCATCTTTATTCGAAAGTCCCACAAGATCTTCACTGTCTCATTTTTGATAACTTTTTCCACTTCGTGCTCCCATGACTTCTCAGATATAGGTATGTCGTATTTTTTACATAATCACTATTATTATTATTATTATTATTATTATTATTATTATTAAATTTATATTGCTGCGTATTCATCCATGGCGACTTAAGGCGACTTACAGAATATAAAAAACACATTTGAAAACAACAAAACTAATTAAAAATCAAATAAATTAATATATTATTATGTTAATCTTTGGTGAGATTCACAGCCTTTGAGGCTGGTTAATAGCTCAGCAGCTCGAGTCCTAACCAA
>JANHZT010001276.1:178022-190281 GCA_032468215.1 Stegonotus admiraltiensis
AGATTTGAACTTGCAGTAATTGCAAGCAGCAGATGTTAATAACAGTGTTTTAGTCCACTGTACTACCAGGGCTCCCATCACATTCCCATCACAATGTCCCATCACATTCTTCTTCAAGTGGCTAAAGCTGCTGGTCTGCCTTTATCTATTGCCAACTATCTATAGCATCTTTATGAAGACTCCTCTGTACAACTGGAGGATGTTTTTAAATGTGGATAAGGAGTTAGACAAGACGAACCAGTCTCCCCTCCCCTCTTCATTATGACCATCAATTATATTCTTTGAAGAGCAAAGCCAGAGGTTGAGTTCAATCTCAATGCAATTAGCATTGGCTCACTCTGTACTTCTTTGCCACCTTCTAGAGACCTACATTTTTGCACCCCAGATCTAAAAGTCGTACTCTAATCCACATTTTTGTTTAAAGTAGGATTGTAGCCATATATATTCTTCCATTTCCTCATCCACTCTTTGTTCTGACTTGCAAATGATGCAAACCTTTTTCACAATATTTCAAATGTCATCATTATATTTTGGTCTCCAATCCTGCCTTGTCCCTATAGGACAGTGATGGCTAACCTTTTTGCCGTCACATGCCAAAAGCACGGGGAGCAGAAGGGATTGCGCACATGTGTGCCCACACCCATAATTCAATGCGCCCCGCTCCCCAGCACGTGTGTGCGCAACCCCCCCAGTTCCCTCTCCTTTTGGCACGTGATGGCATGGTGGGCCCAGTAGGTTTTTTTGCCCTCCCCAGGCTCCAGAGCCTTTTTAGGAACCTGGGGAGGGTGAAAACAGCCTTCCCCACACTCTGGAGGCTCTCTGGAGGCCAGAAACAGCCTGTTTCCAACTTCCGGAGGGCCCAGAAGGCCCAAAAATCAGCTGACTGGCACAATTGTGCATGCCGGAGATGAGCTAGGGCAATGCTTGTGTGCCGACTGATATGGCTCCGCATGCCACCTGTGGCACATGTGCCATAGATTCGTCATCACGGCTATAGGACAACATACAGCATATAGCCAGTCATATAATAAATGTAATTTCACCAGTGGTGGTATTCAGACCAGTTCAGGTGAACCAGTAGTGGTGACCTGGTCCACCTGCCCCAGCGCTATGCTGATCTATTTAGCCACATTTTCTAAGCTGCATGCATGCATTCAAGCTGCGTGCACAAGTAAAGCGCATGCACGTTGCATGCTCACATTTTCGGTGTGCGGTGAACCGCTGGTAAAATTATGCCAAACCCACCTCTGAATTTCAATGCTTCCATATTTCTCTGCCTATCTCTTCCTCTTGTGGTTAGCTAATTAATAGAATTGAATCAACCAATTTCTACAGTCTATACTTAAGCATCACCTTGGTGTAAATTATAATGAAACTATTTGATTAAAACTTCAATCCATGCTAACAAGATAACTTTTATTATTTGAATCCAGCTCTTCCTATTGTAAGAACAATATGCTACTTTCTATACTTGATCTTAGCCAAAAGGCCGAGAAGCGTGCAGTGGCAAAATTCTGTGTCGCTGCAATGTCCACAGGAAAAAAAAAAAATTGATTACAGAATTATAGATGTCAACTGGTGCCAATTTTTTGGAGATATCTATAACAATTATTGGAAAAATACATTTACTCACATACTTATGGCCTCTACACTCATGTAAATTAGGGAGTGACCCTAACACCGTGATGGCGAACCTATGGCATGCGTGCCACAACTGGCACACACTCTTTGCGGCATGCGAGCCGTCGCCCAGCTCAGCTCCACCGCACATGCATGTGTGCCTCCTGCCAGCCAGCTGATTTTCTGGATGCATGGGGAGCAGGGCGCATGCGGGAGATGTGTGCATGCACACAGGGGTTGCTTGCATGTGTGAGGGGGTGGGGTCAGAATGCAGGGGGTGCAGCGTGCCCCCTCATGGCCCATTTTTGGGCCAGGAGTCTGCAGGGAGGACTGCTAGACCAAAAATGGGGGAGGGGGGTTGTGCATGCACGCGCAGGGGGGTGGGAGATGTGGGGGGTCACACACGCATGTGCAGGGGTGGGGGAGCATGGGGGGTCATGTGTGCATGCACAGGGGGTGCATGCATTCCATTATGGGTGCCGGTACATGCATGTGCTGTTGAGTGCGCACTTGCACACTTTTGGCACACGACAAGAAAAAGTTTAGCCATCACTGCCCTAACGGTTTGAGAGTATGTATTTTCATAACAGGGATGTTATTATTCATGATTAATGTCAGTATTATTTTTAATTTATTGTATGTCTATTGCTGGTCGATGACCGTAATAAAGTATTTATTCTATATACTACTTTCTTATGGTGCCTCTCATACTCATATTTTTATATCAGTGTGTTAAGGCATACATCTCACTCAAAACACAGAGCAACATAGACACATTTGGAAAGTACCAGTGAGAATCTTATTGTTTGCTCTCTTTGGACTCAGAAAATGCTCCACAGATGGACCGCATCAAATTTTGCTAACAATACGAGAGCTAACTCCATGCTCATGGGCATCTTTGTTTTCCTACTTTGATTTCTAGTATTAGAGAGGAATTTCCCAACTCTGCAGTGAAGAGTCTGCTTTTTTTCTGTCTTCGGAGAGCTTTCATTATAGCACTGAATTTCCCTGATAGCCACAGTCAGAGATCATCGGCACTGAATATCAAATTATGGAAACAGTTCTGTCCCAGTGTTGTTGAGATTGCTGCTGAACTCGTTGGCTCAGAGCCAAACCCAACCAGCAGCAGCTGTTGCATCTTAAGCTTCGGTGCATTAACCAAGGCAATGTTAACATCAAAACCCAAATTCGAAATATGCACGGCTGGCAATACTTTAAGTCAGCATATTACTGGCAGTGGGTGGCTGCAAGAACAGATGATACAAGGGAAGTTGGTATCTCACAAAGCACCTGGAGCAACAACCCACCATATGTACCACAAGTCCCCTCTTGGACAGGTTGTTGGAATTAAGTCTGGAAAATGTGGTTTTGGATTCCAAGTTATTATTCACTTCATTAAAGGTCCCTGTGCAAAATGATGATAGTTTTACCATTAGTTCTCCATCTGCAAAAAAAATAATTATAACCTAACTCACTGGATTATAGTGTGAAAATGACTAAGGCTCCGAAAGGTAATTAGAAATATTGACATTCTTAATCAATCATAATTTGCCATTTTAAGGAATCCTCAGAAGGGGAAGAGGATGCAATCATTCATATAATTAGGAATATTGTAATGCCGTTACTACTTGTGGAACTTTTCCAAATAAAATTCAGGATTTTCTTTGCGCTTTTGATATATTTGAATTGATAGTTTTGCAATTAAGTTACTTTAGACACAGCAATACCTAATTCAATATCAATCCTTTGGAATGGTTATTCTATAATACATCAGTCTGCACCAGTCCTTTTCTGCAAATGCCTAAAGGCTGAATTTCATAAATAAATTTTACAGGTAGTATAGTGTATATGTGAACATGATCTTTAATAGTGGTTTTAATATAGGATGATTAATTCACTTTATACAAATTTCAGCATCTACTATCATGCTGTTTAAAGATTTCATATTTAAAGTTGAGAAAATGTCCTCACATTTGGATAAGAAGTCCCTGAGAATCACAAAAACAGGACCAAATGCAGGAAGAATTTGAGGCTCTTAAATAGAAAACTGAGCCAACAAGTAATATAGAAAATGTTGATTAATAGTCTGAATCACAACCTTGGCTTAGGCGGTTGGGAGTTCAACTATGTGCTTCAATGTCCATTTGATAAAGAAAATTTTCAGGGCAAGGACTTCTCGTCATGGAACTAATAACAATTGTAGTTCATTGTAATAGGAGATACCCACATTTTAACACACCAGCACTCATAACTCTCAAGTGTTTCAATCAAGCAAACTCTTAGCTTTACTGCTCAGCTGCCCCATTGTGAACCTGCGTCTATTGACTCTTACAATTCTCATGGTGTGATCTTTCGTATTGCTTCTGAATCTCCCTTGGGTAATCCTTTTTGGTTTGAAAGATTGGAGCAGTTTCTGTTTCCCTGGCTTCTCAGCCTTTCAATTTCTTTACAGTATTGGAAAATAGCTTTCCATTATTGCTGACCTTAGGCCATAAAGAGGACACCCATTGAACTTCATGCTGTTTATTTCTACTAGTGAACCACAAAGGAAAACAAAATTATGAAGTGTGCCATGGAAAGGCACCAAGTCTCAGAATCTTTTTTCATTTTCCATTGTGATGGTGATGATTATATAAAGCATGGATTACTACTGCCAACATGTATGATAAATCCTCATTGTTATCCCACCTACATACCTATTATTTTATTTTCTATTTAAACCTGTTGGTGTTGTGTCGATTAAATTGTCATGGGTTTTAGAAACATCTCAGCTGATTCTCAACTTAAACAAAAGGCACCGTAGAACATATTCTTCAACTGTTGCCATCTAGGAAGTCTTCTGAATCTTATAATAACTTCTGCAATCTGGTAACCCTCCTGAAACATAGAATACCACTATAGAGGGATTCTGTGGCATCCATATAAAATTGGCATCACTTCTAAAGAGAATCTGTCCGTTATAATAGAAGTGCAATAATTTCCTAAAGGAATCAGTTGCAAAATAGCACTATTATGAGTTTAAAAATAGTAACCTCATGTAGAATGCTTATGTCGATTTACATCATAACCTCAGTCAGACATCACCCTTAGAAAAAACAACAATGTGGCATAATATACAAACAGCTAAAAACCCAGCATTTCCCCAGCATTAGAAGATGAAATTCGGAGGTGAGAGAGTAGCCAATCAAACTCATCTGGGCTGGGAAATGAAGCGGAATGAAGCCTGGTTTGTATAGCCCTCCAGGAATACCAGAGTTGTAGACTGGGAATACATATATACATGTTACAGGATTAGAATAAGGCAGTGCTGAATAGCTTCTCTTTTTGCCATCCTTTTTTCGGTATCACTGGGACTTGTTCCCACAGGAATTTGCTTAGAAAGCCTGTCTTGTATATATCAAGTGCAGGAAATCAGTAGTCTAGGCAATTCAAATCAACATGTTGGTTTATTGTACCCTAAAGTTCTCTACAAGAATCTGAACTACTAATGGACAGAGCAAATTGGCAATAGATAAGAATCAATGGAATTCAAGGTGGGCCCCTGGACTTAGATCTCTTCTGGGTACAAAAGGACTCAAGGCTGATGATGCATTTGACCCCTTCCTCGAACTCTGCCTGGTCATCTCTATAATATATCTCCCAAGAGTGAAAAGAAGGTAACCTCCCATTGTTCCCAGTCCCACTACAATCCAGTTGACCCTCAGCCACCTGAGCTTTAACCAGCCATTTTATTATTTGTTCTAGTAACTCTTCTAGCAACTTGCTTCCAAAGCAGGCTGCAGTCAAAGCTAACCATAGATTTAAGGTGACCAGATTTTAACATTGGTAAAGCGGTACACCATTGACCGAGGGGGGGGGGTTCTTTACAGCATCCCCATGACCATGTGATCAAAATTCAGATGCTTGGCAGCAGATTCATATTTATGAACGTTGCTGTGTCCCAAGGTCATGTGATCATATTTTGCAATCTTCTCACAAGCTAAATCAATGGGGAAGCCAGATTCACTTAACAACCGGGCTACTAACTTATCAATTGCAGTGATTCACTTAACAACTGTGGCAAGAAAGGTCGTAAAATGGGGCAAAACTCATTTAACAAATGTTTCACTTAACAACGTAAATTTTGGGTTCAATTGTGGTTGTAAGTCGAGGACAACCTGTATTATTGTTCCTGTTCAAGAAGAACCTGGCATGTATTTGTAGCAAAGGCATCAAAAAGCCATTGCGGGATTAGTGATGATGACAGTCCAGCTGGTGAGGAAGGGGGGAATTTAGCATTTCTGAGAATGTTCTCCTCAGGGCAATCAAACAAAGGAGGAAGCCCAGCGGAAGAGAAAGAAATGTGGAAGTTATTCTGCACCAGCATTCAGAAACGAGTCTCCGTCCTTTGCTGCCCATCTTGCTTATTGCAACAAAGGAACCTCACAAAGGCTCTTTTAAGGGGGCTCCATTGGGGAGGCCTGAGGGGCAAACTGAACTCAGATGTCCCCTTCTTGACACGGTGGTTTCTCTCATCCTGACCCACATCTCAGCATATCTGTGAGGCTGCTGGCCATGAGGATGTCTGTGCAGGAGCCTCTCTTTAGCCACCTAAGACTATGGCAGGCAGACTCCTCTGCTGGGCCTGGCCCCTTCTGGCTTAGGGGGCTTGGCCTTTGCTCACAGGGACCACCCCGTCCTGGGAACTGTGGTCCTGTTTCTTTAAAAAAGAGGTTCCCAGTGCCTGATCTGGGCCCCAGATTCTGGAGGTGCTACTCTGGTGAAATTTGGGGGGAGGGGGCTAGAGCCCCCCCCCAGGAGTCCGTGAAGGCAGCACACACCTGCAAATACAGATCCACCCAGGTGGCCTGGCTGTTGCGGGATGGGAGGGAATCTCACTTGGTGCAGGGAAGGCAGCCGAGGGGCATCAACTGCCTTGGACACAAGGGCCCTGGGTGTGGGATGTGCAGGGAAGCTTTGGCCCCTTGGGGGTGTCTGAGCTGCACCCAGTGGCGCTTCCCTCCTGGGCAGTCAGTAGAACCAACCTAAAGATCCGCCCAGGCTTTCGAGATGATTTCGCTTAAATGAAAAGCCATACAACAAAGTTCACAAATGAACAAGAATTGGGGGAACTTCAGAGGGCACCTCGGGCACCACTTGGGCAGAGGCAGCTTCCCTCTCGGCCTGCCTGAGTCACACTTTCACGTCGCTGGGCAAGCTCCTTTCTCCCTGGAGCTGTTCAGGGCCGGGAAAGGCTGGCCTGGGCAGCCACACATCGAAGGGGCTCCCAGGCAACCAGGAGAGGAATGGGATTTCAACTTTTAGCTGAGCGACAGGCCGGGGGAGGCTTGGCAGGGCCGAGGGGGGAGCCCATCTGGCTGCACCGGCTCTTCCTTAGTGGCATCCCACCAGAAGCGCCTGCCATGCTCGCTCAGAGGCAGCCTGGCTGGAGGGGTGATTCTGGGAAGGGCCTGCTTGCCGTCCTCACCTCGGCCAATCAAGGCGCTAATGGGTGCTGCAGGGCCTTTCTGGGAAAATGCCACGCCCGAAAGAGCCCCAGAGCCGAAGCGGCCTGCTGGCTGGTGGAGTGGAGGGGGAAAGGACCCCCCAAGGGAGCAGAGGCTGGGGGCAGCAGATGGGGGCAGCCCCCACCCCCACCACTGACCAGGGGCCTGGATGGCGCTGAGCTTCCGGGCCCGGCAGGGAAGGAGCCACCACTGTGCTTGTGCCCCATCCACACGGGGTCTCCAGTGGGGGGTGGGGGGGCTGGGCAGTGTGCATAGGATGGACCCCCCCAAAAGCCCTGAGGCAGCCTGGATGGCCAGGAGGCCTTGGCACCGCGAGCCAGACGGAGGCAGTGCGGAAGGCCAGGTGCCCCTTCGCTCCCTGGGACTCCGCAGTGTGGGGAGGGGGAGCGTGGGCCCTCCGGCTGATGACCCCCCCTGGCTGGGCCTTTGACTTGGGAACCTTAAGAAAGGTGGACCGCTTGGCTGGAGAATTCTGGGAGCTGAAGTCTCCCTGAGGCTGAGAAACGGCGCCTTCAGCCCCTGGTGGGATTATATTCCCTTCCCATTCTCCCGCCGTTCCCTAGCTTGTCGTGCATTCTTTCAAAAAATCAGGACTTTTTTAAAACGCCACGGGACATGGGACAAATTGTTAAAAATCGGGACTGTCCCACCAAAAGTGGGAGGTATGGTCACATTGCCATAGATGGATGAGGAGCTGACTTTTATGTAGCTGTCCCTTGTTTTTCGTTCCTGGAATTATAAAAAGATGGGAGAGAAATTAAGAAGTATTTGAATCCTAAATATAGGTAGATAGAAGTCTTAATGCTTTCAAAGGAACGTATAGGATCCGACTGGTAGCTCCTACAGTGGAATCCCCTTTATCAGCTACAATGTCTATTTAATGCATTATTATTATTATTATTATTATTATTATTATTATTATTATTATTATTATTTCACTTCTACTTAAAGAGTGTTTGAAGTGGTTTGCAATTAAGCCATTAGGAGAATAAAATGCTTTTTCAGAAGAATAGATAACATAAATACTGTATATAAACATAAACTCAAGGAGCATCCTTAAGCATTCACATTTGGTAGAACAGCTTTTTTAAAAATTAACTCCCCCCCAAAAAATAAATAAATAAAGGGATTTAGTTTATTTACTAAGCTTTTTGGCTGCTTCTTTATCTGAATTTTGAAGCACCTCTTACTTGAGAGCCAAAAGGCAATTGTGTATTTTCCCTTTTTCTGGTGATATCATGTGACCTTAAGTAGAACATCACACTGGTATCTTCATTCATGGTAAAAATAAACTTTTCTGTTATATATAATGTATATGTTGCTATAGCTACATACATTTATATTGTATATACACACATTCACGCTCACATAAACTCTTGTTGCATGTAATTAAACATTTTAGTAAATCCAATGATTCTTTCAGTCCTCATTTAAAGGACAAATTTGTTGAGTGTGATAAGGTGGA
The DNA here is from genome assembly GCA_032468215.1 of Stegonotus admiraltiensis. NCBI lineage: Eukaryota > Metazoa > Chordata > Lepidosauria > Squamata > Colubridae > Stegonotus > Stegonotus admiraltiensis. Next base: position 186,615 of record JANHZT010001276.1, read on the forward strand.
TTAGTGAAACAGTTATTCAATAATCAGATATCTTTGACCTTCATTTATAGAAGGTGCATATACTGTATAACCTGACAAAAACATACAGTATCTTAATGCCCCACAGCTAAACATGACATTTCTCTAACTCTTGTGCACAACAATGAACATTTTTAATATATCTAAGTGGATTTAACTTTTAGTTTTCTTTCATTTTGTTGCCTTCTTAAATCTATCTCTTGATTGTTTCCCACTGTTTTAAAATATACCATACTTTAATAATGTTTACTTTAATAATGTGTAATAATGTTCGCCTCACATCTAATTATTCACACGCATTGGCTTGTCTCACCAAACTTGGCGTTTTGTGTTAGTTTACTGCTTTTGGTTAAGTGCTAAGAAGAACAAGAACAACCTAAAGGAAAATGGAATCAAATGTAGCTTTATAAAGTGTCTTAAACAGATATCGTATCATGCTGAAATTGTCTTTAAAAGAGTTAGAGAACGTAAACGTATCTGTAGGGAATAGTCAATACAAGTCGGGAACCATATAACTTATTTTATGATGATGCTTAAAGAAATAATATTCTACTCGATAAATTCAAAGAGATCTCCCCCCATAATATATTACTTTAAAATATATTAAGAAAAATATCACCCTTACCAAAAGAGGAGTTGTACAGTTTCTTCAGGACACATAAATAACATTATCTGAAGTAGGTGAGAGTGGAAACTAAGAGGAATAAATCAGAAAACAATTATATTTGACCCTAGCAACTGCCTTTTTGTGAGTTGTTACAGAGCAATTGAGAAATTTCATTGTCCTTTGGGAGAATCAATACCTATAAGTGACACCATGAGAGATACAATGACAACAAAACCCTCAGAATATCACTTGCTTCCCTCTTTCCCTCCCTATACATATAGAGAAAGCTTGGGTATTTCTCACACCAGTTCGGGTCAGTAATTTTATGGTCACTTTCTTTACGGAATGGAATAGGTTGTTATAACAATATTCTTTTAGGGAAAAAAACTTGATATATTTCAGCCAGGATTTTATATTTTTCTTTTACTAGGATTTCAGTATTCAGATCTTCCCCTGCACTCATACATATAAATGTCCCTCCACCTTTCTTGCTGCTTATACAATCTAGAAAAATTGATTTCTCATTCTAATGAATGCTTGTGAAGCACATTCAGCAATTGAAAAGGGTTAAATAAGAACTGGTTATATGATTATGGAAAGTAGTCAGAATAAGTGAAGAGGCAGGAAAAGGTCAGAAGAAGAACTATTAGACTAGTGGCCCCCAACCTTTTGGGCACCAGGGACCAGTTCCATGGAAAGAGATTTTTCCGCGGACTGAAGGAGCGGTTTCAGGTGCTGCCTGCATCTCACAGATGGGGTTTTACTTGTTTGCAAGGCCCAGTTTCTCACATGCAGCAGCCTGGTGCTGGTTTGTGGACCGGAGGTTGTGGGCCCCTGTATTACATTGAGAAAAGTGACATTGTCCAAACTTAAATCTTCGCCATCTAATATTTAGCTCTGGATGCAAAGGTAAATCTGTGCATTACTAAGAACTGACTGGGGAATCTAGGATGAGTTAGTATCTTACACCAATCCTATCATCATCATCATCAGCCATTCAGTTGTGTCCGACCTTGGCCACTCTATGGATCAGCACTCTCCATGCCCCATAATGGGACATCTTACCACTGCCAATTCACCACAGTCAACTCACTATGGCCAGTTCACCTCAGGACAAATTCGCCATGGCCAATTCGCCACGGGAAAACTTGCCGCAGGACAATTCAACAATTTTATTTAATTATTTAAAGTAATTAAAAAAATATATTTTAATTTTTGTCATTCACATTTCATTTTGCATTTTGTCATTCACATTTCATTCCATTTCTTTAATGATTCTATTTTGACATTTCTGCAATAGTATGTGACTTTTTTCCTGCGGCAAGTTGTCCCGTGGCAAGTTTGCCATGGTGAATTGTCTCATCGCGAGTTGGCTGTGGTGAATTGGCTGCGGCGAATTGACTATGACAAGTTGGCCTTTGTCTCACATTGCCTCTTTAAGATCCATCATGTTTATCCCAGTTTCATCCTGTATAATATCCAGCCAGCAGGTACTAGAATGGTCCTTTCTCTTTTTTCCACTGATCACTCCCAGCATGTCTGACTTTTTAAGTGAGTCATCTCTCATGACATGAGCAAAGAATGACAGCCTCTGTTTGGCGATCTTGGCTTCAAGTTATATTTTTAGTGAAGTTCAGTCTAAGACTTCTTTGTTTGCTATTTTTGCAGTTCATGGGATGCCTAATAGTTGCCTCCAGCACCACAGTTCAAAGGCATTCACCCTTCTCCTAGCTGCCTTTCTCAGAGTCCAAGTTTCATAGCCATAAGGAACAATGGGAAAAATTCTACCAATGCCATCTTTTGGGTATTTAGTAGCACACTACAAAAAAAAAAAAGAAGAAGAAGAAGTTCCTCTGAAGATAAAAATGTATATAGTCATCACAATGTGGACTACACAAACTCTTCATGAAAGTTTTATCAAAGTTCACCCATTTTTTAAAAAGGTTTGCTGATTAACGATCTCATGCAGTTTGAACGTTGACTTTAGAAGTAATGAGGCCCCATTACCAATGATATTCAGAACACCTATTGATACTTCTTATAAGTTAAAATTTAAGACAAGGGTTTAGTTGAGTGCTGTGTTTAGTACAACTAGTAGGAAGGGGATTCCTAGCTGATCCAGGAAACCATATTTCCTTCCTTGGAAAAGGAAAAGTTGTCCCTTTCCGATCCCTGAAAGTTAAATATTGTGTGAATTGACTGAAATTTAGCCATTTCCTCCCAAGGAAAGAAGACCTATGAATTCAAATAACGTTTAAGTCTATCACTAATTTCATTTGGCTAATACAACTGTGATTTTCCAGCTCATTTGTAACCTACAGACATCTTCTAAATACATCAATGGGATAACAGAAAGAAACATCAATTCTACAACTCTCAGACAGTAAGCTAGTAACAGTTCCTTGATCAGAGGCCTCATTCAACTGTCGAAGCCAGGAAAAATCAAAGTCTTTTTTTGAAGAATCAGGCCAATTTTATGTAATCTGCAAAGGTGGGGAAAATGACTTTGGAAAAATGTCCTTCTCTCCCATTCTGATATCTATCTCTCCCACCGCATGATTTTAGCTACCCACATGGCTATCTTTCTGTTATAGCAATTTAATTTTACCAAGTCAGGTAATATACTGTATGCAGTATGAGGTTAATCTGTTTGGACTTAGTGGCTGGGGGATTCGGTGAATTGATGACCACAGATCTTCACGTTATGTGCAGTTGATTGATACAGTCCAACATTTCAATGCAGTATTCCTCCACCTGCATTTTAACACAATTCATTATGAGTAGGAATCCATTTCTACTCAGATGACCAGAGCAATTATATGCTACACTGAAGTGTCATGTATGTCTTTAAGCATCTTCACTGATGGACTGTGGCAGCCAAGAGTTCATAAAAATTTGTGAGAGGATATTATTACAAGACAAGTTGGATTCATGTGACACCCATCTTTTGCTACGGTGTGGAAGGCAGAGCCCGGTAGCGCAGCAGACTAATGTGCTATTAAGTAACACCAGCTGCCTGCAATTACTGCGAGTTCAAATCTC
>JANHZT010001279.1:21583-46146 GCA_032468215.1 Stegonotus admiraltiensis
CCATTCCTATTGTATATTTTTCGGGAAAATAGGCTTGAATATATTGGGACATTTGGCTTTACTTCATCTTTATTTCAATTTCTCTTTTATTATATAATTCATAGCTGGTAAATCCTTATGTTTATCCAGACTCTTCTAATAGATGATGAGTTAAGATTATGTTGCATACTATTATGAAATACAGTTTCAAATATATTACATATTTCGGTAAGAAATATTGATTCATATGCCACTGTATTCACAAAATCATATTTTTCTTAAAAATGAAAAGACTTGACTTCATTTTAAAAAAACAACGTTCATGTTGTGCTTATAACAGCTCAATTTTATGTCTATTCAAAATTAAGTCTTATTAATCTGACATAAATGGATATAAGTTTCAGCCTAAATTCTCTGAAGTGGATCATTGAAAGGAATGTTTTGAACAAATGCTGTTCATATAAATATGTCTCCCATAAAATATATTAAATTTGAAAACAGATGAATAGGCCGTATTAGCCATATTTTAGTAACCAATATCTACTCATGAAAAACTTGAATAATTTATTACAACAGATTTCTGCAAGCATTTATCTCCTAGATAAGCATACAAAATAATGTTAGACTTCTTTTTAAAATTGATATTTTATATACCTTTTTTGCAGTAATTAATAAATTATCTACTTTGGTTTTAAATAATTTTGACCTGTACTATGATGTCATTTAAATACTACAAACCATAGATATAAAAAAGAAATGTTCTGCCCGAGAAGCAGTAAACCCACAATTTTAAAACTGTTTATTAAGTAACAGTTTGCTTTAAGACAACTTAATTACCTGAGACTTGTCATTTGAAGACTGCTTCTAAAATCACCTTTAGGATCACAATGAAATTGGAAGAAATGTGGATCCTGCTAAGCTAATGGTGCTTCTTGCTTTAGATACATTTAGAAATGTGCACAATAATGCTGTTTAGGTACTGAGATGCTTGAACTGTCATTTTAATCAGAACATTCAAATCGAACTAAAAGTTTCTATCATAAAGGCTCAACAAAGAATCAAACTGGTTTCTTTGGGCACACACTGTATACCAATATAGTGGCATCTTTGCCCTTTTGCTGTGAGGTGACAGTGATTAATTTAGAAAAGGAGATTGTGGAATTAGTAATGCAGATGCTGAAAGGCGAGTGGCAAGACTCTAAAAGAAGATTACCTGCAAATATGCTACTTGTTCCCCACTCTACTGGCACTTACCCTTAAGATAAAAGTCCAATATGACCAAAGCCAATTCAATGGTAGTGTGCAGAATGTCAGCCAAACAAACAACATAAAACAAATCATGTGTTATCTGTGGTCATTTCTTCAGGGTTAGTCCAAGAACTCATAACTTACATTCTTCTGTCCTTCCTTGTTTATTCAATTAAACATGTAATGGTTAATAAACTGACATAGTCCAAAGTTAGTAGGTTGGTATTATAACATTTATTAAAATAATGCTATGGGTTAATAGAAACAGCAAAGAACCAAAGAATTAAAATGCAAGCTATGTAAAAACCCAACTAAAACCCAAATATGTCTAATGTATTCAATCCAGTAGCTAACTAAAAGCCTAAGAAAGACAACACTCCCAATATAATAATAAAGTACTGCAAAACAATTAGCAATTTTCAGTTATCAAAATTGTGGGTTTTGCATTTTTGTATCCTTTTCTCAATCAGGAAAAATTATTCTGAATGTTATATAACATACATATAAAACAAGATAGAAAAATACATTATAAACTTGTAACAATGGCTGTAAATACATTATCTTACATGTTTCTCATAGGCAATAGGTTGGTTATGTTACATACATAGCATCAAACTAAGATAAAAGAATAGACAAATACATGTCATCTGTACGGTTACATACAAGCGACACTCCCATATACCCACTCTAAAAATTACATAATACTGTCAGAAAAAAGACTTAAACTACATATTTTAAGAAAGAAAAATTCAATAAAGGATGATAATACTGAGAACCAAGGCATTCAGAGATTCAAAAGTCATGCTTTAAGTTGATCCAAAATGTTATCAACCAAGTTTTAAAACTTTTTTTTTTCAGAACAAACATTACTTTTAGAAGTCACACTTCTCCCAAGAAGAGACCTCTGATCAGCATCTAAAAATGTCCAGGTTTATCACAGTTGAGATGAAACTGGATCAAATACTGGTAACGTTATAGCAATCCTCTCTCCAAAATGTTTGAGTGTCGCAAGTTTATTCAACCAAACAAAAATCAAAATGGCACAGCATATACCAAAAGTAAAATCAAATAAAAAAACAACAAAAATGTTATGTAACAGGAAGACAAAGCCAGTGGCAGAATAAAAGGAAAGCTAGCTGCGTACAAAAAGATGAATGTTTATTGCATAGTAAATAAACTGATACTTGTTTCCAGGTGAGACACAATGTTGATAAAGTCACCATGCAGATGCTTAAAAAATAAGCCCTCTTTATCTAACTTACTATTGACCTTTGATTTGGAAACTGTGAAGGTTTTTAGGAGAATAAGCTGACACAATGTAAAGGGCAAGGTATCACCTGATCTTTGCCAATTTGCTTCAAAGCCGTGACCATGTTGATACTTGCTCATTAATTTTACACTCCACTTTTGTGCGTAAAGTGTTTATAAACACTAGTGTTAATTAATACTAATTCAGCCACACAAACTTCTTTTAAAAATTCAAACTGAACCACAGCTGGATTTTCCTCCTTTAAGGGAAAGCGCAACCAGTAGTTAACATTCCTCAAGTAGAAGTTTCATGAAAAATTATGTAAATCCATACGCACTTGGCATTGTAGCTAATCATCCAGAACTTATAACATGCTCAATCTTAATGTTTGGTTTAGTCATGGACGAAATTATATGGGAGCAAGTTTAAGTTCTCTTGTAGTTTCCTGCATCTAGTTCAATCAGAAAAAGATAACTGATCTCTAAATAATAATAAAAAACCCAAACACTTGCTACTCTATAACTATTGTTATCTTATAATTTGATTTAGAATGAAACTGCATCGTAGAACCCTTTGGTTTAAGGCTGAGCAAGTATTATAAAAATATATTGTCTACAATTGAAGAGGGAACGTGTTACAAAAATATTGCGGTTGGCTGTTGGTGGAACAATTCTATTTCACAGTTTGGGATCTGGCAAGGTTGCATCATGCTGTGGCAAAAACCAGGTAATTTTAATAGTCAACTCATTTGTCTTTCCTCACAGCTTCTTTTCACATACTGGGCGGACTGAGTGGCATGCATTAACTTGCTGTCTTAGGGAGGAGCTGATTATACGACACACCTGACTAAATGACCATGAAGAAAATAAGGCACTTTCTTTTCTTTATACTTATTCCAATACTTAAAAAATAAAAAAAGAAAGACAAAAAGGCTCTTTTGGTCTTTTGTTTCTCGACAACCACCAGAAAAAATCATTAATGAAATAAAGGGTTTCTTTGTTCTTTTTTCTTTTTTATAACACTTGAAAGTATAAAATGCTACATTTCCAAAAATATATATTTCTTCTGCACCAGCACCCTTGTATAGTAAAAGTATCTACTTTTTTTTCAATTTGTTTCAATGCACTACACTTTATCTACAATTTCATTACATGTATACAGCAAATAGGCAAGCATGGCTTTTATATCCTTATGAATTTACTCTATACAGGGAGGCTTAAAAAAATATTTGAACAGTTTGCCCAGTAATGTGACACATAATGCATGTACCTTGTACTCATATAATTTTTAAAAGGAAGTTGATGTATAGTAAAAGAACTGTATCTCAGCATTAGCTTCGATAGGGTTGCTGTCTTTTAATGCATTGATGTGGTTCAAAAATTCAGTAACCTATCTTTCATGGCACTTTTTTTTTTCTTAAAAACACCCAATTTGGCAGGTAATATAAAAAAGGCTGCATCTTCTGCCCTTTGAGGGCATTGGTAGTGATTACACTGCATGTCAAATTTTGAATACTTTTAGGAATCCCTTCACCAATGATATCCCTGACCAAAGGTTCATGCATGATGCATCATCACACAGTACATTCAAAGAGAGCTTTGACTTCTTTATGAGAAGAGAAAGATTCCTAGAAGTCTCACAGTAACTGCCTCTGACATCAGGGAGTTAAGGGACATCTGCTTCCATCTCTTAAATGAGGCCCTTCTTACCATTTTTAGGGTAGGACACTAAAAGATGATCAGTGCGGAAGGATGAATTGGACCTTATTGCTTTACTACTATTCAGTGCAGGTTCTAGAACCACTTTCACCCAAACAGGGAAAAAAAGCTGAGTTGGAGGACAACAAATTCTTTGTCTTTTTTGTTAGATGGTAAGACGAACGGACAAATGCCTCAGCTCGCTGCACTGAAGACAGACAAGCAAAGGCGATTACCAGTTAACTGATCAGCAGGCAGGCATGGTCAGGTCATCATTGGGTGAAGAGTTCAGAGGTCAGAAGGTCATAGGTTAGTTGCCGGTGGCGGCTGGGTGGTTAGAAACAAAAAAAACAAAAACAAAAAAACAAAAAAAGAAAGAAAGATAGAGAAGAGATTAGTTTCAGCTAGTGACGGCTTAATGACAACATGAAAACTAATCACAACTAATAAAAACAAGCATGTTTAATTCTGACATACTGCTCGACACCATCTACAGAATGCAATAAAAATCATGACAGCCTAGTATCATGATTTGAACATATGAAGGAGAAGCCCAGTCCCCACAAAACTGGTTAACAAGGAAAAATAGAAATAAAAATATAACTAATGGTTAGTAGCAGTCAATGAAAGAAAAAACAAAACAAAACAAAACAAAATGATGAACAATTTCTGGAACTTGATAAAAGAATTGAGAACAGTCAGTGCACCATATCAGTATCTGACTGCTATTAAGCATTAGTATTCTCCCATGTGCAAGCAATCAAAGCAACTAGTAATGATGAATGTGATTATTAATAACTGACTGTTAAGAGAAATGAATCTAAGAAATTTGATTTGTTGACATTTGATTTCACAAACTACCGGCCAAACAAGTTTTTTGTTCAATAGATTTTATTGCTTTTCAATGATTCTATTTACAATCAACACTGAACTTCTTGGCTTCATGATACAAAGCAATACTAAATTGAAGTCTAAAAGAGTAGGCATCGTTCATGGGAAACAGGAAAAGCCCAAATGTTCTAGGGAGCTTTTTCCTTTTTTAAAAAAAACCAAAAACCTACCTTACACATATAGGACACTAAGAAAATGCACTTGTATGTAAACACTGTAAAAGTCCTGCCATTTAAAATTCTATATTTAAAATGCTCTAGTTACATCAAAAATATAGGAAATCTAATTGATACTAATAAGGCATTTTAAAAACTACAAACAGCTCTTTTTTCAAAGCTAATACTTTGCAAATACAATAAAATTTGACATTTCATATACATTCCTGCTTTATATTTTTATATTTTAAAAGAAGCCACCTGTAAATACTATTTTCTTTTCCAAAACACACAAATATTACAATAAAACATAAAAAAAAGTTCTCAAGTGGAAAGTTATCATTCCCATTTTTCTTGAGCTGTTTCTTCTTTAATTACTCTCTTTCTCATTCTCCTTCAACAACTTGGTCCACTTTACAGTAGTACAAATTTTAAGACTCATTCAACAGCTTTATTATCTCTAATAAATTCTGAGGTTTGATAAGAATATTTGTACTGTTGCCATTGACTAAAGCAGAGGAGATGAAAGTGAGAAAGGTGTTCAGTGCAAAGTCAGAGTTGTGCCATTTTTAAAAATGAATTCAGTAGGTGCAATGTTCACAGATAGCACATTTTTAAAGGCCGTACATCTTGGGTTGGATTTATATTATTTCTATGGCCTATCATTTAGGCTACAGTTCATGAACTCTAAAACCATTACTGTTGTAACTTAAATGATACCTTATTTTCCCTGATTTTTTTTTAAATGCTGAGAAGAGGGGTTTTAAGTTAAAAATATTGTAAAAAAAAACACCCCACCTTAAAATTAATAAATATTTAATGTGGCATCATTTTGCCACTATAAAAATGTGTATTACATATCCAGAATCTTAAAGCGTTCTTGGTACTTACTACAATTTTGATTAATATGGTATTACAATTTGTAGATATAAATTATGTGAAAATTGGCTTTGAGAAAAAAACTTTACTGTTATAGTTTCAGCACTGCCATTTCTTGTGTATTTAAATCAATGCAAGCTATCGTAAGATACCAGTACACCTGTGATACATCCTCTGCCAAGTCCCTGACCATCTACAGTACACACAGGTTTGTCAAGTGTGCAACACCATTACAGTTTATTACAATTAAATCAGTCAGTCTCTCTGTTACATAAATTCAGTTTTATATTATTTATATGGCGGGGCTTTAGGAGAAATTATGTTTAATTCTCAGAGAAATGAATTCTGAAAAGTTGGGAGCTCTTGCTTTAAACACAATGCTTACATATAAGCCAGCATTAAGAATAAATTCTTTAATCAGACAATAATGGGATACTTCTTTTAAAATCTTTGTTAACCAAAGATCAAATTAATGCGTATGCTAGCTTCAGTTAACTCCTCATAGTTTTTCTTATGAACAGAAAGTGGTTCGGTTTACTGACATTGAATTTTAACACATTTGAATGGACAATTATTCAGACGTATGTGAAGCTATACAGTGTCCAGTTATGTTAGTACAATGGAATTTTCAACTTGGTTGCACACAACAAATTAAACCTGAATGGGGAACCAAGTGATATAAAAAAAATGTATTAATGACAAAAACCAGTATAATATTCTACTCTTTTACACTATTGTCCACAATTCAAAATGAATAAACAAAGCCACCTCAGAGTTTGATGGAATCTGGAATTATTCATCATGTTCACTAATGTCACGTGTATCTGAATCATATACCATCATTAGTAAAACTAATTATTAGGGAGAAAAAAGGTCACCATAGTATATACAATGGTAACTATAACTATAACATTCTACTACTAAAGCGTATGCTACGTCCTCTCAAATATTACCAAAATAAAAATATGAATCTTAATACGTCTGCAAATTAGTTTTAACAAATCTCCACGAAACCTACAAAACATTGTTTCTAACAATTGCCAACTCTAGATACAATTAAAAATTCAGTCACAAACTGAACTACCACCCAAATGTCAGACTTCTAGATACAAAATATTAATAGCTAGTTGATTCTCTGGACCAGTAACTATCCAGTACAATTCTCTCAATCAGCAGTGAAATGTGATTTTTCTTCCCATTCCACTTGATATATCTGTCCTGATTCCGTTATCTTTAGATATCCACATGCCACCATAATTTGCAAAAGAGGAGAATCAAGTAAAGTGGTTTCATAGCACAATTTTTTTCACATTAAACAATACTCACATGTGGCATCCAAGAAGAATGGAAGTAGGAATGCATGCTATTGCTCCCGCATTATATGTACAAAAGGTATTTTTCACAGAAGTGAACATTCATAACGGTGATTCAATACAAACAGTGGGGGGGGGGGGATTCAGAAAAGAAAACACTGTGAAAATACAATGTGGCATTTCTGAAATGTTGCAGAAAGTACCTATCTGGTTTGGAATGTTTCTAACAATGAGCTCTTATGCTATGAGCTCAAGATCTGGTTAAAAGTTAAAAATAAAGGCAATGATATTTATTTAGCATTTGAAATATCATTTTGCAATAAATTTATCCTTATCTGAATTTATTCTAGTGCAGTATTACAAATCTACTCCAAGAATTAAAATTTTGCATTCTAATCTGATTTGCACTTTAGACAATGGCGCCTAACTTAATCCTCACGATACCTCTGCCAACTAAGGGAGGTATATTGATATCACATCTGAGTTGCCAAATTCAGAAACCAAAACCATACTACAGTGGAACAAATGTTCCTGAATTGTCACACTGCTTTCAGTAGTAAACTCAATGTCAATAAACCGAGAAGTCACTTCTCACAAGAAAAGGACATCATTCAAAAGCCTATAGATTTACAAGGAATGTAAATTGCATGATATAAAGGAGAAAATGAAAATTTATTTTCCCTTGAATAAACAAGCCAAGCATGTTTTTTGCTTTGCCTACCCAAATACCAAAAGTAGTAAGCTCAAAAAATGAATTTTAGTTGTAAATGCATTTTTTAAATCCTAGAAGCTAGGAAAACACACTGAAACTTGAGATTTATCACTTTTAATCTCCTTGTTAAATGTAGAGATTTTAGGGCAAATGGCACAAACAACTTGTCAACAGAGAGGAAATAAATCTTCAGTTTTCTCCTGAAAAAATACATATAGCACTTACTTCTACCTTATTAAGCACTCATCCATTCATTTTATTTTGCAACACCAATTTGATATATCGCAAATTATTTAAGAGTCCCATAGGAAAATCAAATACCGACCCAACAATAAAATGACGCCTACTTGAATTAAATCATAGTGCTCACAAAGGTAGTTATAACTTTGTATGCTCAATGAAGTTTGTGTGTGTGTGTGTATAGATTTTTGATAGAAAGGGTACAGTAGTTTTAAATTGCCAGAAAAGTTATGTTCACTTCAATTTAATATAAACATCAATAAAACAGTCAAAATAGAATTTGATTAACCAGTTGTGGTGTTGCAAATTTCCATGTACACTCAAAGCATTTCTTATAAGCAAGAACTGCAGAACTAAACTAACCTCTGTCTGCGGTCACAATCCTTTGGTAAGGATGGACACGCATATCGTGCCTTCGAACTTTAGTAGCCACCGCACCTAGTTAAATTGCAATTACCAAGACAGTTAGAAAACATTTGATAAAACATTAACAGCAGGCTTATTAAAATGGATTTTAAATGATCACTTTCTTAAAATACTATTTAAAGAAAGCAACAAGTTAAGGCACAGTAGTTTCAAATTTTAACCTTAATATATGAATTAGATCTGTGCAGATTAATATTGCATTTATTTTAAACACCCAGGCCTTAACCTGCATTATTCCATTCATTTACAAACTTGATTACAGTATTTCATGAAATCTATTAGACCCAAACACAATTGAGCTTTACTAGTCACATATTCACTGAAGTGCCTTCCTTGCAGCAGGACTATCTTAAATAATGCCATTTTTAATACTGAAGGTTCTTTGCTAATTTTTAAACAACTTCCAGTTTTTACCATTTTTAAAAAATATATAACACAATTCCTCAATCCTAAAGACTGTTTTAAAAACTAAGTCAATAACTGTGAACTGCAATGAATTAGGTGATTAGTAAAGCAAATAGTACAGAATACATAGCAGTCAGTATACTACCATACACTCATAAATCACAGCTACTTTGCCATAGCATAGGCTACACCAAATTAATAGCATTTTTATTTCTATGTGCAAAAAAGTGCAAGTAAGTCACTGACTGCTAGGCTACATTTTTTCAAGGCTGCTGAAAACTAAACATTTGTTAAAAGTCAGCTCTGATGAGGTTCAGTTAAGACCATTCTTGAATTCTTAGCCTTTCGTTGGGAAAGCCATACCTAAAGATAAAAGGGAATTAAATATTAGTCAACTAAGATTTGATGCTACTGTCAATCCTTCCCATAAATTTATTTCCTAATCTTCCCTAAATTATTTACATTTTTTTCCTAAATTGCTTTTCTTTTTAAATCCTTAAATTTTGCCAAAAATATTAGTAAATTAGGGATTTACAAATTGTTTGGAATAGTTTTCTTCCTTTTTTAACAATGGAGAAGGGGCACATACCAAGCACAAGTTCTCAAACAATTAAAGTGGACTCATTGGAAGGGGAATGAAAGGGATGGGCATGCACATGCATGCAAAAATAGCTGAGAACAGCTTATGAACTTTAAAAAAAAGATGCAGCTGCTTTAACAATTAGAATAAAGTTCTTACACAATGAAAAGAAAATCTTTCAACTAATTTGCTCAGCCTTGCTGGCATTCATCACTAAAAATAAAGATGCATATTTCCATAATAATAGTTTTAACACGTAGCATTTTAGCATCAACATTTATTAACACGTAGTTTATTAGACTTATACTTAATTTTCACAATACAGCAGAAAGTAATAGATGGCATTTACTTTAGTGATCAGTTCTCCACATTGAAAGCAGTGTCTTGACTCTGATATTGCGTTTAAAGAAACAATTATAATCTTTATATTCATAAAATGTATTATATCACCTATTTCAGATTTGATTACTATTAAATTTATCACATAATAGAGTCAAAATTAAAATGAATATTTACACACAATTGTAAACATTAACTTAAATTAGTAAATCTTTAATAAGGTTGAACTTAGCCATAAACTAATACTACGTATAAAACTATATTATCATTTTTAAGTTATGATAGGTGACATCAATATCTGAAATGACAGCATGCAGCATTTCAAAAAGAAGCAATAACTTTTTAAAAAATTAAATTTTTATAATTAAAAAATTAAAAATTATAGGATCATGTTGTTCTTTTTTTAAAAAATCCCTAATATGCATGATTCCAACAGCCTAGCCCTAAAATGAAATTAACATAAATTAATTGCATAATTAACTATATATGATGGTGTATTATGAATACCTATAGAAATGCTATATTCATGTTATTCATTACTATATGCTGATCCAAATGAAGTAATGTGAAAAGAAGTGTTTACTGGTGATTATAAATAAATGTATCTATCTAAGCTAAAGTGTTCCTGAAAATATCTTGAAAAACTCACAAAGGAAGTGAAAATGTGAACTAGCAGATAATATACAATTACTCAATCTTAACACTATTGTTAATTGTAATTAATTTACAGTAACAGCCATTTTATGTAAAAAGTATGTTATGAATTACAGTAGAAGAATTGGTATTACAAAAGCACTTTTAAATACAGTGAAATATAAAATAGCTATGCTGTTTTCTCAATCTCAGTGAAAATAGGAAGTATGGATGTAGGCATGAAATGTATTGTTTTACAATCAGGCTTAGAATTTTAGGTTAAAAAAATGAATATAGGGAACTAAATAATTGATTCACGATTTCAAATGCCTGGGGATCCAAAAAGTCAATGGTTAAGCTGTCCCATGGATTTCAATGGAAGAGTAACCTAGGTAAATAACTTATGTATTCAGCAATATATTGTATATAGTTCAATCAGGCATGCTTTCACATAAACGGATAGAAGGTTGCAACTAATTTCTCAAACTGAAATAAATAAGATTTTATATTTGTTTTACTTGGATTATATTTTTGCTCCTGAATATGATCACCAGCAGTAACTATTTTTCAGTCAAGTATTAAAAATGACATAAAACAACATAATTCATTATATACATTTAATATCGGAACAGAGAAAAAAAGTAAAAAATGTGATATGAACAAAAACAGCAATATCAAATTAACACTAACTTTTTCTAAGTAATACTAAATAAAGTCTTCATGTTGAAAACCAAGGAACCAAAGGATTAAGAATATCAGGTATTTCAATCTCCTAATCTCCTCTACAGAGAAAAAAGTGTAATTTTTCAAACCAAATATCCTTATTATGTGGGGATACACTTGTTTTAAAAAGGGAAGCACATTTCATTGACAGTAAAACAAAAATGCTTTCAGAATCTCCCCAAACATAATGGGGCACAAGCTATGCTACCTATAATATTCAATTAAACTATCTTGGAGAAACTTACCTAATACCCCACTGGGTTCAATAGGATACTCAAGAATTGATGTAGCAGGTGCCAGTGCGTAGGGATATTCATAAGGTGTGTAAATTAAACCAGCTTCAGGTCCTGGGGGAACTATTGCAGCAGTTGGGTGAGGAGTTCCATTTGGCATGACAGCGGTCTGTATTTGTCTGATCAAAGGCATTATGGTAGGGCCAGCTGGCGTAGGGGTACGCAGGGCAGCTGGTGGGAGAACAGGGGCAGGCCCTGTGATAATCCTTGGAGCCTGGGCTGTTGCTGCAAGAGAAAAGGCAAGGGCTGCTACAGTAAGCAAAGAAATTCAGAAGAAAGTATGGAGACAGTAGTGCAAAACATGAAAAGATGGGAAAAGTAGAAAAGTAGGAAAGAAGAAAAATAAAAGGAAATCATTAGTACATGCATTGATCACACAGTGCCAAAGCACACCATTCAAAAGCAACAGCTTTCCATTTCCCAGTGTGATTAAAATGAACATGCAAAATAAAAGCCAATTTAAACTGGCAGAATATATTTCTAAAACAGGTAACACACAGCACAAAAGCTCAATGTAGATCACATATTTTTCATTACCTATGCCTTCAAGACTGCATGAGACTGAGAGGCATGCAGGAAACAAAGAAAATACTGTTGTAATTGCATATGGAATATTAAAAATAGTGAGATTTCAGAATCCACAGAAATTCAGTGAAGCTTAGATATACAATGTAACACATTTCAATTGCAACTTAACCAGTAAACATTCTATTAAGTGAGCAAGTACAATATCAACATTTGTTTGCATCTGCTGCCCATTTTCTGAACTATCACAGCACAAGTGGTGACAAGAATACAGAAAACATTTGCTACAGTTTTCCCCATCTAATATAATTGGAAAACAATTCTGTAATTTTTTCTCTTTAGAGGCAGGTTGGTAATATAAAAAACTAAAATATAATAAACTGTAAGTAAAGATGAGCATTTATGTCAATATATGTTATAACACTATTTGAAAAATATTTAAATTGCCATGAGTTCCTAGGTTTAACCCTACTTTTAATAGTTTATCAAAACAGAGTGAAATATTGCTAAGTATATATTTTACAATATATTTAAATTACCAACTTAAAAAGCAATTGGGGTATGTTCAGGCAGCACTATTTAATTTTTGAAATTTAAGATGAAGCTGAACCACTAAAACTATTGACTGATCAATAGTGAATAGATAATGAATCAATTCTGAAGGCAAAGAAAAGCAAAATTCTGAGCTGTAATTTAACAAAAGCAAATAAATAGCAGACTGGTCATGTTATGGATCATTTATTCCTGTCTTTCTATACAAAATCTTCTGACAGATCCCATTGTTATTTTCTATTCCAGTGTGTTTTACTAATACCACTTGTAATGTTTTTTTCCCAAATACCATTCCTAATAATTCACAAGAAGCATTTGCATAGAAGAGGGGGATGTATCTCTGTCTTAAAGCTCTTTGATTATATTTTTCTGACACAATTTAAAAGAACTGTTAATAACAATAGAAGTTGTGAGACACTAAGGTGTAGCCAATTAATCACAAAAAGGCAGGCTTCAGAGAATCATTCTTTCTCAGGACAACATAACCTGGTAACAAGGTTTCTAAGTTGCCAGTATTCTTTTTATAAGACTCATATGCTCATTAATTTGTAGATATTTTAAAATACTCAGGCATCTCCTAGCATGATGATGGAAATTAAATCCTAGGGCTGTTATACTAGAAAATGGTGATGCCTTATGATACATCTAGGAAATATTTCCATACCTAATAGCAAAATACTTTAAGGCATGACAAGATTACTTCTTGAACCTATGAGAGATCAAGCATTTGCTCTGGAGCATAACTTATCAAAGTGACCACTAAAAACATGTCAAAATGAGGATATGTGGATCAATAAATTGCTTTCAAAACAAAAGCTCTGGGGCCCAACAGGAAACACAAGTGATTGTCAGTGGTCAGGGCCAAATACAAACTAATCTGTGCATCCAAGTTTTAGAAATAATAACACAATGTTTTCTTAATGGGAATCTGGAGCATGAGAAGAATGTACTGGGATATGCTTTGAATGTACTATATTACTGAAGTTGGAGACTGTTAATATTATAGTTCAGCTTAGACTATGAGAAAAGAACTAAAAATAAAATTCAGATAAACACTAAATATTAACAGTGATTCAGCTGTCCCCTAAGCGGCTAAAAAATCATACTATCCAAAACTTATTAAAAAAGAAAACTTATACTATACTACAAATTATTTTTTTATTTTATAAGAAAGAATAATCTTTCAAAGCTGTAAAGCATTCTTTAACGAAAAAGTAAAAGTCTCTGGGATCAGATGCTGAAACAAGTATCAGATTACATGGCCAAACTTTACACAAATGCACACTATTGTAAACTCAATAATTTCAAGACCTAATGCAAGATCACTTTATACACTGCAGGTACAAATTTGTATTAAAGCTCTGCAGCTGAAGGTCCATACAAGTTTACTCAATGAAGTAAGGAATATTTCAAATGAGTATTGCTTTTATAGTGTATTTATCTTTTATTTCAATTTATGTTTGGGTATGTTCTTTTAATGCCATGAGTCCAGGGGTGAAATGCTCCCAATTCGGACTGGTTCGGCTGAACCAGTAGCGATGGTGGCCGGTGGTTCGGAGAACCGGTAGCGATGGTGGTGTGAGGCTCCGCCCACCCACCCATCATTACTTCCTGGTTTTAACCAGGAAGTAACCTTTTTTTTACCCTCTGCGCGTGCACAAAGGGTTTGCGCATGCGCAGAGGGTCCAAGCGCTGTTGGGAAGGTAATTAGATTTCACCCCTGCATGAGTCCAAATGGAGTGGTATGGCATAATAAAAAAGAATTATTTTGACTTTGTTTAGATTCATTGGTAGTGATATTGGACACATTTATCCCTGGACTCGAGTTTTTAAAAGGAGTGTTTAATATTTGTTAACTGTGTAAAATATATGACGAATTTCCCACACCGTCATTTGCATGGGAAGCTATGAGTAATAGGTATGTTTAGTTAGGTTTTCTGTAAATTTATAACATATTGGCTTATCTAAACTGGTAGATGAATGAAATCCAATAGAGAATAACTTCCCAAAGCACCACCAGAGTTCTGAATCAAATTCAGCCTTATTCTGCCATACAAGGGATCTGTAATTTTGCTACTACAAGTTCCTTACATGTGTATATTAGAAAATGAATCTATTATAGGAACAGTCTGGACCAAATGTTGTCGTAGGCCCCATCATACACCAGAAAACTTTGTATTTCTATCAGTTTTGTGATTCGTTGAACGTAAAAGAGCACTGATGTGAAGAATCGTTTCCTATTACCTATTAGTGGTTAGATAAACCATTCTTATTCTCAAAATGCAATGATCTGCCTGTTAATGTTTCAACATGACTAAAATATAATCCAGTCAGTAAGTGAAAAGCATTTAGTTTTCAAATATCCCTGAATACATGCATTTGTGAAAACATGCTGAATCAACTAAGAGGGTTTACAAAGTCATCATTACTATCATATGACTGATCACAGTATTCACAGCAAAAGAAATGGGGGAAACTGAAAATACTACACAGAAGGAACTATGGTCTGATCTCACCCTAACATATAAGAGAACTACTTTCCTGAAGGTGCCAAGTCTCTGCCCCCATGGCTGAATTAAACAGAATTTATTTTGTCTATGGAGATTCTCAGTCACCCAGGTCATGGTTGTCCTAAAGGTACTTTTTTTCAAGAAGAAACTGGACTTTCTGATTGTTCTTTGAAGACATTTTGCTTCTCATCCAAGAAGCTTCTTCAGTTCTCAAGAGGTGAAGAAAAACCAGAAAGTCCAGTTGCCTCTTGAAAAAAAGCACCTTTGGGAGAGAATTTATTTTGTAAAAGTCACCACAGTGAAGGTTTAATTAAGAAAAAACAAGAGATGCCAGAAAATATGTGCAATACTTTTCTTTCAACAGCAAGCTTTGCTCAATGTGTACTATGTTAAGGAGTACAAAAATATGAACAGAGATATGCATGCTCTGGAAAGCAGGATAATACACATGGGGCAAATACAAAATGTACTCTGTGAGCACCAAGGATATTTGAAAAGGCTATAAAATATGTGAGTAATAAAAAGAACTAGAACACATTTTGTTGCATTCTATTTGCTATATAAAGAACTAAAATTCTTGTACACATATGAAAAGTTCTATAGTACTATAGGACTTACGTGATTTGATATTGGCGTCTCGGTAGGTACCATTCAGAATTGCAAGTTCCATTAACTGCATCTTTTTAAGGCTATCTTCTCCCTCTGCCTGCACAAATGAAGTACATTATTAGCAAAGCAGTTTATAATCTCATAGCACAATTGCAAAGAACTTGATACAAGTTCTAAGTGATATATGAAATAGAAACACATTTACATCAAGGAAATTGATGCTGATGCTAGTCACATAATGATTTCTTATATGCTTTTGTAAATTCAAAATCCTGCACTTTCCAATGCATCTATTAGATTTCAAGAATAGGTAAAAACCACTGTAATTGTATTATACTGTGGCAGTGGTATAAAAAAAGTAAGAGAGGCTGCTCTCTTCTCAACAGCAATTCCAATGTATAAAACAATGCATGAAATCCTTTCTTTCAAAGGTAAAACAAACCTGGAAGAGGATAGGAAACTTTTTATTGAATCAGAGTTGTACAAAATATACTATGGAAGTAGCTTAAAGGGCTGAATCTGTCTTCCATTCAATTTGAAATGGAAAAGTAATGATTCTTAAGTCCCAAATGAAAACTCTCAAATGAATGGCTAACAATTTATTAGTTACTAATAAGCAATAAACAAAAATTTAAGTATATATTCTTTTAAAAGTATTTTATTGAAAAGTTTAAACAGCAATAATAAGAAATAATACAAACTAAAATAGAAGGAAAACAAAAAGAAAAGAAAAAGCAAAAAAGTGCAATAAGAAAAAAGAACATTTTAAAAAAAGGAAAAAAATGTAAAAAAGATATAAAGATGTGGCTTCCTATATTCTTCACAGCCATTATAAGTACAGTTAATTTTACTCAAAAGTTACATCATGACCCTCATCTTTCTATCATCCATCCAGTCTAATCATCAAAACCATAAATCACAAGTTCATTTCTTTTCATTTTTATGCAAAAATCCATAAGGGATTTCCAATCACCAATATGTAGACATTATCCTTAGAACATTTAACTACATACTCTTAATTGCAGCATTTCACCAATTCCAAATTTTAAAATTTGTTTTATTTATATCTTGCCTATCATTTTTTAATGAAAAAACAGAAGTCGGTGAACATATCTAATATTCCTTCCTCATATTTTCCCAACAACAACCCTGTGAGATGACTTGGGGTGACTTGCCCGAGATCCCCTAGTTGGCTTTCATTGCTAAGGCAGGACTAGAACTCATGATCTCCTGGTTTCTAGCCTGGTTCCTTAAACACTAGATGAAACTGCTTAAATCAAATTCTGTAAAAATACAACAGAAAGGAAGCACATCCATTTAGTGAATCAGCTATTAGATTGGCAATTACAGAAAACTGGTACAACGACTGTAGCAGTTTTAAAGATGTATTCTCTAAAACAAACACAATACTGTGTGCATATATGAACCGAGAGGGAGCTGATTTCAATAAAATCAGCAACAATGCTTATGCATGCTTTTCTTAAGCTTAAAATAAAACAACTTATGCAAGCATTTCATCTTTGAAATCACAATCAATCATAAATAGATATATCATAATCTGAAACAATGATCAGAAAAATATATTATTGAAATGATTCATCATTTGGTTCTTTTAAAAAATTGGGAATTACTAGAAATGTGTTTTGTGGGGCTTTAGATACTTATATTTACTAGGCACGTTTAATTCTTGTTGTAGTTTCTGATACTGATATTTGATCTCTCCCTGCCCCTACCAATTCTTCTCATGTAAGAGAAATCTTAAAATGGCCTCTCATTAATGGCAAAATTTAAGCAGCAAGGAGTAAACAAGATGAAGGGAAAGAAATTGAAACTAGTGGCACAATGGAGTTAATGTGATCTTCAAAAAGAGAACTGAGAAGTTTAAAGAACAAAAGACTAAGTATGAACTGGTGTACGGACATGATCAAAGCAAGGATGGTTTTCAAGGACAGAACAGCATAGAAAGTTGTAGCAAATAGGTTTAATATAAACTGGATTTAGTCAGAGTTTCTTTCCTTTTCTCTTATCTCCTGTCTTCAATTCCTTTTTAAGTCTTTTTTTTTAAATACTGCATAATGAAAGGATACTATAATGCATATGTATGTATATAGAGCCAGTTTGGTCTAGTGGTTAAGGCACCAGGCTAGATAGTGGGAGACTGTGAGTTCAAGTCCTACCTTAGCCATGAAAACCAGCTAGGTCAGTGAAGGCTAACCTTTTTTCCATCGCGTGCCAAAAGCAGGGGGGGTTGCGCACGTGAGTGCCCACACCCATAATTCTATGCGCCCTGCCCACGCATGTGTGCGTGACCCCCCACATGCTTCCCTCGCTTTTGGCACGTGATGGCACAGGGGGCTTGGTAGGCCCGTTTTTTTGCCCTCCCCAGGCTCCAGAGCCTTTCTAGGAGCTGGAGGAAGGCAAAAATGGCCTTCCCCACCCTCCCTGGATGCCCTCCGGAGGCCAGAAATGGCCTGTTTGCTGACTTCCAGTGGGCCCAGAAGGCCTGAAAATCAGCTGGCCAGTGCGCTCATGTGTGCCAGAGCTGAGCTTGCGTGCCCACTGATATGGCTCCGCATGCCACCTGTGGCACCCGTGCCATAGGTTCGCCATCATGGAGCTAGGTGATTTTGGGCCAGTCACCATCATCCCTACCTACCTCACAGGACTGTTGCTGGGGGGAAATAGGAGTGTTGTGTGTCCCCACTGCCTTGAGTTTTGAAACAATTAGTTCAGGGTACATCTCTGACAAAGTTAGCTCTACCTTTTCTTCAGCCCATTCTTTGGGGAAAAAAAGTATTTGGAAAAGGAAGAGATCAAAGAGAAAGTGCCTGTTCCCATTTATTTTTAATGTTGACTCCCCCCCCCCCCATTTGTTTCATGTTGCCTATCTCAGGGCCCCCAAGAGACTATTCTCGAGGAACAAAGTCCTTGGCAGAAAAGTTTCCCCATTCCTGATTTTGAGAAGGAAAACTAGTTAGATACATTTGATTGCAAAATATAAAACATACTTTACAAATTATTTCTAAGCTTCTTAAAGGATTTCTTCTAAAAACAGTAGATGTACACAATATGCTCCATCTTCCTACACATCTTATTTTAAACTTGAAATGTATTCAGCTACTGTATATACAAAGTTAATGTTTACTCAAATATTGTAGTTACATAGAGAGCTTGCTCCATTTCTCAGAGTGTCTTGTTATGGGAAGGGTAAAAATCTGGTTTTAAAATCTAAAATGTTTTCTACTCTACTATTAATGAAGTGTCACTAAAAATATAGATAAGTTTTATCTGATCAT
The DNA here is from genome assembly GCA_032468215.1 of Stegonotus admiraltiensis. NCBI lineage: Eukaryota > Metazoa > Chordata > Lepidosauria > Squamata > Colubridae > Stegonotus > Stegonotus admiraltiensis. The sequence continues at coordinate 40,838 of JANHZT010001279.1, forward strand.
TTATTTCAAGCATAGGAAATTTGGAATAGAGTTTCATGACCCAAGTAATATGTAAATATAAATAAATCCCTTCTCATCCCTATGTGTGGTATGTATCTTCCTCAATCTTGGGTCCTTTATCAGAGGCCTGGGAAATTGATGGTTCTGGGCAGGATCTTAGCTATTCCTAGCACTGCATTCTTCTTGGGTAGATGTTGTTCCTGGGATCTGGGATCTGTTGGAGCCACTCTTGTGGTACTCTTACTACCACTGGGATCACTGTATTTTCCACATCCTCTCCAGTTTCTCCTTCAGGACCTGGTACTTCACCAGCATTTCATACCTCTTCTTCCTGATGTTGCTTCATTTGGCACTGCTGCATCTATCACCCATGCTATCTTCTGGTCTTTGTCGACTATCAGTGTTGACTGGCCAGTAACCGCCTTTTTCCAGGGCTCTACCGTTTGGACTGGCATCAGCAACCAAAGTGTTCACCAAACTCTTGGCAGCGCTAGGGGCTTTTCTCAGGATACTACCAGTCTGGATACAACGTTATCTGGATGATATACTAATACAATCAGTCTCTCACAGATGGGCAGAGGAAGACCTCTGGGTCACAACTCAGCTTCTGCAGAGCCATGGCTTCTCTGTAAATGTGGAGAAGAGCCACCTCAGACCAGCTACTCGCCTATTACATCTAGGGGCAATAACAGACTCCTTAGCAGGGCGGGTTTTTCTTTTGCCAGACCGGCTGGACAGGATCAAGACACTGACATGACAGATCAGATCCAAGCTCCTAGGCAAGATGATATCTTGTATAGGGATAGTTCCTTGGGCAAGGTTCCATGCCAGACCACTACAGTGGTTTCTGCTCCCGTTCCAGGGGGCGAGTACCTCGCCTGTTGGAGTTCAGGTCCCGAGAAAGGTTCTGCGATCCCTCCATATGAACAGGAGTTGTGTGTTCAGAGACCAGAAGAAGCTGACTATCACCACAGACGCCAGTCTGGGGGGCTGGGGAGCCCATTTCCAGAACCTGGTTGCCCAAGGGAGGTGGTCACAGAGGGACTTACCCCAAAATATCAATTGGCTGGAGCTAAAGGCAGCTCACCTGGCCCTGAGGGAATTCAAGAAGCAGATTGCAGGCCAGCATATCCTCCTCACCAACAATGTGGCCACCAAGGCACACACAAACAGACAAGGGGGCACACACTCCAAGGCGCTCATGGAGGAGGCAGAGTGGCTATGTTGTTGGGTGGAGAAGAATGTGCTTTCCATAAAGGCCGAGCACATTTCAGGGTCGAGGAATGTACGGGCATACTGGCTGAGCAGGGCCACCATCGACCATGTGGAGTGGCGCCTGCACCCGGATTTCTTCCAAGAGATATTGGTTTGGTTCTCCAATATTGGATCTTTTTGCTTCATCGGCAAACAGTCAGCTGCCCCGCTTCTTCTCAAGGTTTCCAGCTCCGGGGGCAGAGGGAATCAATGCCCTTTGTTGCCCGTGGCCTCAAGGTCTTCTTTATGCATTCCACCCCTGGCCTTGATCCCGCAGGTGCTCAGGAGAATGTTAGCTGAGAGGGCGAAGGTGATACTAATAGCGCCACAGTGGCCCCGACATCTGTGGTTCACAGATCTGATCAGCCTGTTGATTGCCAGACTGTGTAGGATTCCTCCGGACAGAGTCTCGCCCAGCCAGAGTCACATATGCTACCCACAGTGGCTTCACTTGACTGTGTGGCTCTTGAGCTGAGACTTCTGATGGAGAAAAATTTATCCTCCAGCGTTATACATACCATCCAGGCTGCCAGGTGACCATCCACCAATCGGATTTACAATGCTACATGGGGGATTTTTTTGTAGGTGGTGTAACTTGAATCCCACCACAGTATCAGTAGCTCAATTACTAGTCTTCCTCCAGGAAGGCCTGGATAAGGGGTTAGCTCTGACTACCCTTCAGAGGCAGGTAGCGGCCTTGGCATTGATTCTGTCTTGTGGGGCCCTATAGTCCATAGCGCACCACTCGGAGGTGCAGAGATTCCTTAGGGGAGCCACCAATTTAAGACCACCGTTGGTTCACAGATACCCCACCTGGAATCTCTCCAAGGTGCTACAGGCTCTCATCAGGGCTCCCTTCGAACCCGAGAACTCCCCACCTCAGTTTTCTAACCTACAAGGTGGTCTTTTTAGTGGCTGTAACATCAGCCAGGGTATCGGAGTTGGCTGCACTCTCTGTAAGGGAAGATTTATGCACCTTCCACACGGATAGGGTAGTATTGAGAGTAGACCCAGCTTTTATGCCCAAAGTCAATTCTTGGCAGGAGTTGATTTTACCGGATTTTTGTCCCAATCCCTCTCACTCCAGAGAAAGGGACTAGCACACTGTAAATGTGAGGAAGGCCTTATGCATATATATACTGAAGGGGTTTTAAATGGTTTTTTACAATTTTAATAGTTTTTTACAATTTTTATTGGGTACATTTTAAAATTGAACTTTCTTTGTTTTATTGTTGTGAGCTGCCCTGAGTCCTCTCGGAGATAGGGCGGCATATAAGTCAGGTTATGGCATCAACAGTAGGCCGGTGGCTTTATGCGACCATTGCTAAGGCATATGACTTGCAGGCCCTGCTGAGACCAAGGACGCTCACAGCATATTCTACCAGAAGTGCTGCTACTATGGCAGCCTGGGCGACACAGGCTTCGGAGGAGGAAATTTGTCATGAGGCGTCCTGGTCTTCACCATTGCTTTTCATCCGGCACTACCAGCTGGACTCTTTCACCTTGGCCACCTTTGGCAGGAGGGTCCTTCAGCGAGTACTGGGAACGGCCGGTGAGCAGGACCAGACAGGTACCCACCTGTGAGGGCAGCCAGCTTTGCTATGTCCCATGCCTGGAGTCTCAAGGCACCTTCCTGGAAAAGGGGCGTTGGTCCTACCTGATATGCCCATTTTCAGGAGCTGCTGAGATACTCTAGCCCCACCCTAAGGAAGGTTTGGTCTGGGGTATCCTTGGGGTGTTGTTGCAGGTATTACGTCCTGAAACATCACTGTAACATCGTCAAAACTGGGGAACATCAGCAGAGGGCATGTCTTCAGTTTGAACTCAGTCTAAAGAGCTATGAGACAAGAGTCATCCCATCCCATGCCTGGAGTCTCTCAGCACCTCCTGAAAATGGGCTTATCAGATAGGACCAACATCCCATTCATCTGGATCTGAGTTGTCCTTAAACCATGGCATTCTTAATCTGGGGACTTGCTACATATAATGTGTTGTGCATGATGTGTGATGCAAAGTTTCTAGATTTTTAAAAATGTTAATGGTTATCTTTAAAATCCGACGGATAGGTACTGTTAAAACTAAATTCATTAATTGGGTTATATCATGTTGTTGTAAGAAAATAATATAGCTGCTTATCCAAATTAATGGCATTTTGCAATACTCCAACTGCACTAGGTACAATGGTATGTGTGTGGAGGGGGGGATTCAATTCCTTAGATTCAATTAGACATTAATATTATGCTAAATTTACACATCCTTGCTCTACAAAGTTGCAAAGGTACCCCTCTTCATTCACAGATCTCTTTACTCATTATAGTGACAGATCATTAGCACCCCAAATTCACCTTATAGTATGTATCTCAAAGCAAATTGCATTTAAAATATAGATTCCCTTTCTATAATCAAATATTTGGTGTGGTATTAATGAGGTATATAAGTAATCCACAACTTAATTCCCACAACTGGCAATCAACTTCAGTTTATAAGTAATTGGGTCATTAAGTTAGCTGCACCCAAGTTTACGAGTTTACCTACTACAGTCATTAAGCCATTGTCAGAAGATTGCAAATGACAATCACGTGACTCCAGGATACTGAAAGTCATTTTGTTTTCAGCACCTTCATAGCTTTAATTTGTTTAGTCATTAAACAAATGACCATAACTCAAGAACTACATGTAATATCACAAATAAAAGGATTAAAAGAGCAGTATTATATACCCTTTCCCTTTTACACTGAAATAGTTAACTCTAACTGAAGTAGATTGCTATTTTAAAAAATAGAAAATCTTGCTTGATCTACACTCAAGCTTTTCAGAAGCTTCCAAATCAAACAAACAATATTGCTGCATATTTAAGAAATCCTTCTGTTCTGCACTGTTTTCCCACCTACCACAGATTGGCAGTTTATGAAAACTGTGAATATCAGCAAGATGCACAGCATCAATGTTCAATTCTGGCTGACCCTATTTGAACAACCAATTTTAGAAGGCTGGATTTCAGGGCCTAAGTATATATTAAAATACAGTGAGAAGGCAAAAATTTATTCATTTGATTAATTTGTATCTGTACTAATTATTGCAGTTTAATACATAAGGTTATATATTAACTGTATTACTTTTATGATTAATTCCGGGCAGTGAACATATCCAACCCACCTTCCTCTTATTTTCCCCACAACAACAACCCTGGGAGGTGAGTTGGGCTGAGAGTGGGTGAATTTTTTACAGAACTTATTTTTTTTGGTTGACATTGAAAGTCAGGTATATTACTAACATATAATTAATTGAGGGGATCCTTGGTGATCTCTGAGCTTGGCTGTTGCAGACATTTCATTACCCAAACTAGGGAACATCATCAGTGCTAGTAAGGAGTGAGGTTAGCTCTCAGTTTATATTCTAGTGGCTTGCCTGTCAGTGTTGGTGGGGGTGGTCTTACAGGTTATTTGATTGGGCTGTTTACTGTTGGCTTGTTTCACAGTTTCTTGATTTGGGTATTGTTTACTTGATTGTTGGTCTGATGTTATTCTTGAAGCTAATCTATGCTGATCTGGGTGCTGATTGCTGGGGGAGAGGTGTTTAGGATTTTTTGTTCCCTTTTTGGCTTGTTGATTGTCTCTTTTGCATAATCTATGGATATTATTTATGTCTAAAAAGCAAAAGAAATACTAGAAGATAAAGAAATGTACATCCCAGTAAACACTAACAGAATATAAAAATTAGACGACCGAATCAAGAAAATTTTCAGTGACCTCACTAAGAATGGCCAAATTACCGAAGAGGGAAAAAGTCAACAGTAAACAGCTCAACCAAAGAACCTCTAACGCCACCAACACTGACAGAACAAGCCACTAGACCAGTGATGGCTAACCTTTTTGCCATCACGTGCCAAAAGCGGGGGGAGTGTGGTGGGGTCACATGCATGTGTGCCCAAATTCAATGCCCCCCCATGCTCCCCCCACTTTTGGCAGGTGATGGCCCGGTAGGCCTGTTTTTTGCTCTCCCCAGGCTCCAACGCCTTTCTAGGAGCCTGGGGAGGGCAAAAACGGCCTCCCCCC
>JANHZT010001279.1:56071-74009 GCA_032468215.1 Stegonotus admiraltiensis
TACATAAACCTCCATGGTTGCCAACATTGACTACCTTCCTAAGTTGACTAAATTTTCATAGACTGGTCATACATTATATGTACACAATATAAAGTCAACCTCTGTAAGTTGTATCTTGACCACCTGGACCTTGACACATGGTATTACTTTACTCTCTATAACTTGACCAGTTGACTCCAGCATCAAGGGCAAGAAAAAAGGGCATTGATCTTACCTGATACGCCCTTCCTCATAGTGATCGATGGGAGAGTCCAGGATGGGTTGCTCTAGTCTTGTAGCTCTATTGACTGAGTTGAAATTCTGAGGACACGGCTTCCTGGTAACGGTCCCCAGTTGAAAACAAAGACGAAGCGAATCTTGTACTCTGTGTCTAGTCCAAACGTATCTCCTCCCGTTGATCAGGTGGTACTGGACTCTCCCGTTGATCACTATGAGAAAGGGTGTATTCCATTGTATCGACAGGAAAGGGTGTATTCCATTGTATTGACAGGACAGTCCAGGATGGGACATACCAAAGCATGGCTGTCCTATGGGTGGGAACTGCTCTGGTCCACAGTTCCCACCTCCTCATGCACTCGCTGCAGGACCAGTCTGCCGAAGGCCACCTCTACAGAAGCATGTGTCCAATCTATAGTGGTGGATGAACAGTGACAGGGAAGTCCATGTTGCTGCCCGACAAATTTCTTCCACAGAAGCTTGCGTTGCCCAGGCCACCGTTGTGGCTACATTCCTAATGGAATGCACCGTAATCCCTCTGGGCACCGGAAGAGCCTGAAGATCATAGGCCCCTGCAATACATGCTCATAGCCAACCACCCACCGTGGAAAGTGTCACCCTGTGGTCGAGAGTTGATGGCTGAAAGGAAACGAACAGGGACTCAGTCTTCCTGATAGAAGCAGTCCTTGTGATGTAAATGCAGAAGGCCCACCTAACATCCAGAGTATGCCATTTCTGCTCCAAAGCATGCTAAGGCCTTGGATAGAAATCAGGCAAGATCAATTCCTGTGCTCGGTGAAACAAGGAGTTAACCTTTGGAAGAAAGGTAGGGTCCAACTGCAGAATCCCTGTTTGGATGAAAAACACAGAGGTCCTTTCTCACCGATAATGCCGCCAACTCTGATATCCGCCTTGCAGACGTGACGGCCACCAGGAAAGCCACCTTACACCAGAGGAAACATAGGCTGGCCTCTCTTAAGGGTTCAAATGGTACTGTGGTAAGGGCCTGTAATACCCTAGGCAAATTCCAGGTGGGAAAGCGGTGCACCATGGGGGGCTTCAAATTGGAGGGCTGTGACCTAAGGTGTTCGGGGATAGCCCCTTCTCCAGGCCCTCCTGCAAGAATTCCAGTACATCCACGAGACCAAGGTGGGGTCTAAATTGCCCTTAGTGCACCAATCACTGAAATTCTTCCAAATAGCATTATAAATGCGAGTGGTAGAAGGCTGCCTGGCCACCTGGATCATCCATATGACCCTATTAGAGAATCTCTGCTGTGTCAGCAGCCTCCGCTCAACCGCCAAACAGTCAACAGAACCCACTGAGGCTCCGGGGGGATGATGGACCCTGTTTGAGGGAGACTCTGTCTGGGGGAATTCTCCAAGGTCTGGAGATCGACCAGATTGGCGAACCATGGTCTGGGCCAGTGGGAAGCTACCAACTTCTCTGACAGCACCTTCCTGATTACCCCTGGAATCAAGAGAAGGCATATAATAGACCCTTGGGCCACGGGCATCATAGTGCATCTAGCCTTTCCACCTCCAGTGCTGGGAACCTTGCAAAGAATCTGGGAAGGTGAGAGTTCAATGGAGAGGCGAAGAGATCCAGAATTGGGTGGAAAAATCGTTCTGGTAGTTCTGTGACTGGGATGCAGACACCACTCCGACTGGTCAACAGTGGCCCTGCTCAACCAGTCTGTCTGCATGTTGGATAATCCTGCAACGTGCTCTATCCTGATCGATAATATGTGTCTCTGCCACCAGCACAATGTCTCTTCTTCTTTTATGAGGGACTTTGACCGAGTCCTCCCCTGCTGGTTGACATGGGCTTTGGCTGCCACATTGTCCATTAGGAGGAGGACATGAAGTCCCAAAACCCCGATGGGATGCCCTGAGTGCCAAGCAGGATGCCCTGAGCACCAGCCAATTTATGTTGTGGCAGAGCTCCTGCGGTGTCCACCACCATGGGCCACCTGGGACCCAAAGTGGGCCCCCCAGACGAAGAGGCTGGCATTGGACGCAATTGTCAGTCTGTCCAGTTCCTTGTAAAAACAGCCCTGTGTAATGGCTTGGGACCCCCACTAGCGGAACAAACAAAGCACCTGCGGTGGTACGCAAACCCTTGCCGTCAAGGTACAGAGGCCTGCCCGCTGGTAGGGAAGCAGAAACCATTGGAGGGGCCTGGCGTGGAACCGTGCCCAAGGCACTATGGCAATACAAGGTATCATTTTTCCCAGGAGCTGGGACAGCAACTCCGACGGTACTATTCTGCCTGCTTGAATCTGGCTGTCAAGGCCTTGATGCTGTCCTGGTGCTCCTGGGAGAGAAAGACTTGTCCAGTTACCATGTCTATGAGTGCCTCTAAATGCACCAGCCTTGTTGGGGGTATCAAATGACATTTGTCCAGGTTGACTGAGAAGCTGTGATCCCGGAGGATCTGGGTTGTCGCGCTTAGTTTTTTTTCCACCTGAGGCCAGGACACCTGGATTAGTAAATTGTCTAAATAGCACTGAATCCGAATGGGTAAAGCTCTGAGGTATGTTGACAGAGCTGTCATGATCTTGGTGAATGCCCATAGGGCCAATGCCAGGCCGAATGGGAGGGCCGCATATTGGAAATGGCACCCAACATAACAAAACCTCAGAAATTGCCTGTGACTTGGATGAATAGGGACATGGAGTATGCCTCTGTCAGGTCTACAGAAGCCAAGAAGTCTCCCTCCCGGATTCCTTCCAGAATGGAATGAAGGGAGTGCATCTTGAATCGTCTGTAGACCAGATACCTGTTGAGTCCCTTGAAGTTCAGAATTGCCCTACACCCCCCCAGCCCCCCGAGGGCTTTTGGATGACAAGCAAAATTGAATAAAAGCCCTGCCCCCGCTGGTCCAGTGGAACCGGCTGAATGGCCCAAATATCCAATAAATGGTGGATCGCCGATTCCATGAGTTCTCTTCTTGTAGGGTCTCTGGAAATGGGACAGCAGAGGGAAAAACCTCGGAAGAGAGGAATTCTAGGGACAGCCCTGATCTTATTGTCTCCCTGACATAGGCGTCCATTGTGATCTCCTCCCAATGGTCTGTTTAAACAGTCACTGTTTAACTTTAAATTCAGCAACTGTTTAAACTTACAAGAGTGATGAATGAATGGTACATAGAACAGGTCCTCATAGTTCTGGCTGTTGCATGCCCCCATCATCATGATTGCGACCTAGGCACTTGGTGACCAGCTCACAATTATGATGTTACAGCATATTATAATCACATGATTGCCATTTGTCCCCAACAGTCAAAAATACTGTATTTTAGTGTAATACTTGATTTGGAAAAAAGGAACATTTCGTGAAGTCATAATACTGTAATCGAAGAAATTCAAGAGCATTGTGATTTTTTAAATTGTCATATTCGCCTAAACTTAAAATATTAGAATGTATTTTAGAAATACGATGGAAACAATTTTATTTGTAATTTTTTTTTTTAATTTGTCAAATATATTAAATACTAATTATATACTTACCAACTGTGTACTTGCTCTACAAAGGTATATCAAAATATATAATCCATTATAGTATTTTAATGGAGTTTACCGAATGGGTGCTTGACTATGAAGCGCACTACAAATTTTGACATACAAATTCAATAAGCCTTAATGAAATAAGGTGGTTATTCAGAAATATTCAACAATTTAAATTACCTTAACACTGGTTTTGGAGTGTCTCCAAATTCATTATGACGACACTACAATCAATGCTGCTAAATGATACATAGATTAAAGCAAATCAATTCCAAGAACCACTTCTACAAAATAACTTTTATTAAAACACAGTTTAACTAGTATTTAAAAGCAAAGTTAATTCTATCACTCATTCAATGTGTGACAGATCCTCCAGAAGCAAGACCTATAAGCAAATTTAGAATTCATTCCTTTTATTAGCCAAATCACTGTTATCTTGGTTGAGATGAAAGCCTTCAACTTCCATTCACAAAAATCCACTGGTGCTAGCATATTTTGTATCTTTATAGTAATTCTAGAAAACAGATGTATGTTTACAGAGGATTATAGACTCAGAAGAGATCACAAGGATCAACTAGTTCAATCCTATGCAATGTACAGGAAAAACATCTTTTATTAATTGAATACAACCAAAAAAATCCACTAGATTATTAAGAAAGAAAAGCTTCTGCAATATGCAGTAAATTTAATTAAACTATCATTAAAAAAACCTATAGTATCATTTTCTCCATGGGGAAAACACATGAAAAGTTGCTTATTTTTTTTAAAAAAAAGTTTTAAAAAATCAATGGATTTTTGTGAACACTTTTGGCTAACCCAAGTATATGAAAAGGGACGTTGGTCTTACCTGGATGACTTCAGAAAGGGAAAAGCTAAATCCTGAGACTAAATATTTCTTCTTCCAGAAGAGAGATATTTTCTCAATAATCTTTAGCTATTTTACTGCTTCCATTTAGCTACTCTTGACCAATCCCTAATTCTGTATCCAAAAAAAATCAAATCACAACTCTACTTTTATTAGTCTGGCAAATTCAGATGCCATACACTCCCAAATGATTTAGGCAGCTTATATTCTTCAAATAATTGTCAAAATAACTTAAAAATTAGAATATTTCAAATATACATGAAACCCATTAAGAAGCTTGTAAGTATTCAAGACAACTATTCCAATTAGGAAGTGTTTTTCCCTTTGGAAAGAAAATGGGCGTTTTTGCTCCCATCTTACTTTGGTTGAGCTTGCCAGCGCGAAGGGGCTTCCACCCGAAACCGCTGAGGGCCACTTGTTGGCATCTGAGGGGCTGGGGGCTCCCCCCAGGTTGAGCCTTCCCACCCCTTTGCAGTGTGAAGGGCTAACGCCCGAAACCGCTGCAATCCAGCTCTGCTGGAGCCTCCCGGCTTTGCTGGTAGAGGTTCCTGGATCAAAGAGCACGCCGCCGCCTTCATGGCAGATTCTGGCGATTCCCAGCTGAGCCCGGGAACTTGTTTTTGGCTGCAGCGGGTCAGTTTTGGCTGACTGCCGCCTTCCACCTGACAGCAGAGTGCCACAGTGGCGGGCAACTGAGGCCGCAGGTCAGTTTAGGCTGACTACCGCCCCACTCCTGACAGCGGAGCTAACTGGCGACGAGCAGATTCAGCCCAGCGCGTCAGTTCTTGCTGACTGCCTCCCACCTGGCAGCGGAGCGCTCCAGCGGCGAGCGTTCAGCGGATCAACGAGCGGCAGCTCCATTTGATCACCTTCCTTCAGGATATAGGAGGTAACCAGCCCTGCGATTCTACGTGCGCTGCCCCACTTATATAAGCGATCGGCTTGGACCATTATTCACGGCCGCCATTTTCTTGCTGCCTCAAGGGGGGGTTTAAGTTTGGAGTCCTGGCAGCCATTTTGGAGGCTCCTCGTGGCTAATTAGAGGCCTTTGCCCCCGACTCTGTCATGGCCTCCCGCAAGAATAGTAAACCTACCAAACAGCCAGAGCAAGGGGAGGATCAACAGAGGGCAGATCCAGTCCCCTCCAAGAAGACAAAAAAACCCTCTGCCTTAGCACGTGAAGAGCTCAAACACCATAAGGCCATAGAAAAGGCCATTCAAAAGGCCATCAAGCAGGCCTCTTTCAAGGAGTTAACACCTCAAGGCCCTCAATATGAGCCTCAGCAGGGTCATCCTTCAACTCCTAATTTGAATGCAGAACCCCTGATTCCCACTCCGGCCTTGTCCCCGGATGGAGATCCACCTTTGGCTGCTGGGCAAGGGGAGGCAAATGTAGCATTGTTCGGGGAACAGTCTGCAGTCCCTTCCCCTAAACAAACCCCATCGGCCCCACAAAGGGATCCAATGGTGGAAATAGCCCATGAACAAGAGCCAGGTCCTAGTCAACCTGTGGCCATGTTTAATCAAGATCTAGTCACATGCATACGCGAAGCCATTAGGGCTGAGATGCACCAGGAACGCCTCCATAGGACTTCATCATGGGTGTCCGGTCAGGGAACTTCCCAAGTGGATGTAGAGGGGTCTGTGATTTCGACAGACCAAGACCCAGTTCAGACCAGGGATCTGACAACTAGACAGGTAATTCAATCCTCTTTCTCCTCGGACCAATAATCTGTGGCAGAGGCCGACCTTCGGGATCAGGAGATGTCAGATGATGAGGACTTGGCCCCTGATCAACCGGCCTTTGTAGGATTATTCAAGCCCCACTTGTTTCGCTCCATCCTCCACAAGGCCAAAGTCACCACAGGTCTGGGTCTCTCCTGGCCTCCTAATACCAACCCGGAGGAGGGGACTTCAACCTCAGTTCCTCTTTTTGAGTTGCCCGTTATTGAAACTGATGAGATCCCGGGCCCTAAGCTCTTTCAGGATGTTCTTCAGGGACAATGGTCCTTCCCCGCTTCCGGACCTAGTCCTAACTCGATTGATAGACGCCTTTACAACCTAGCACCGGAACTGTCCTCTCTCTTACAGGTTCCCTCTGTAGCCAGTGGTGGCCTTATCTGCCCCATCCAATTTGACTGGCCCCCCGGAGGATAGCCTCTGCCCAGAGGATAGGCGTATCGAACATTCCTTGGTTAGATCTCACCAGGCCACGGCTTGGTCAGTTAAATCGGCTTTGGCCGCATCTTTTTTCAACCAGGCCTCAATCCTATGGTTACGTCAGCTCCAAGATAGGCTTCCTGTTTCAGACACCCGAGCCCAACAAGATATAAACAAAGTCATTGTTGCCTTGGAATACTCAGCGGACGCTACATTAAATTCTTCGCGTTTCGCAGCCAAGGCCTTAGGATCCTCAGTGACCGCCCATCGCCTGCTCTGACTTCGCCAGTGGCAGGCTGATGCTAAATCTAAATGGCGTCTGGCTACATCCCCATTCGAGGGCAGTAACTTATTTGGGGCCCCTCTGAACCCTGTACTTATAGAAACCAGGGACAAACGTCGCATCCTTCCTAATATGTCCTGTCAATCGGATTCTCGTTCCGTTTCTTCCTTTCGTCCTTTCCGCAGTTCGGACGGGGGATTCTCAGGCTCCCGGCCTCAGAGGTATTTCCCTCCCAGATCATCCAGACCTCAGGAACGTCAGGGACCCCCCTCAAATCAGGGCACGTTCAGACGGCCCTTTCGGGGGGGACGGGGAGGGGATTCCGCAGGGCTCGTTGACGGTGCGGCCTCACCTCCCATTGGAGGCCGCCTGGCCTATTTTGCCAGCCAGTGGGAGGCAATTTCCATGGATTCTTGGGTCAGGGATATGGTCAGGGTGGGCCTATCCCAGAAATTTCTCTCCACCCCCCCGGACAGGTTCCTCTGATGTCCCCTTTCGCAGAATCGAAACGCTTAGCTCCTGATGGCATCGGCCATTCGGCACCTCCTCGAAATCCAGGCTATCGAACCGGTGCCTCAGGAGCAGCACGAACAAGGCTTCTATTCTTGCCTGTTTGTTATTCCCAAATCTTCGGGGGGATGGAGAGCAATTCTCGACCTAAAGACCTTGAACCGCCAATTGTCTAACCTCATTTGAGTAACTGCTACTTACTTATAATGAATACTTATATTAAAATCCACATTTTTATGAAAGATTAGCACAGCCACTAAAAATGTACAAACATTATAGAGATTCAATGGAAACCAGTACATTTTATCCTTTAACTTAAATGCCCTGCTTAATTCTCTCTTGTGTTCAAAACCTTTAAGTATCAAACCAAGGAATGTAAATGCAGATTATGCTGTCATACAGCTTAGATCATCACTCAAGCAGCTTAAGTGTGATCTTCAACAATAATTTAGAAGAATTGCATAATAATTTATGCAAACTGACCATATATCATTCAGAAACAGATAGCTGTATGGATGCTTAACTTATTTACAGGATAACAGACAATTTCAACTTTGTTAAGATGTGGCAAATGCATCAATTGGAAAACTCTTTAAACAGATTAAGGAAATTTTCAACAGGCACTTCAAGTTGTATAAATTTATTGCCACTTGACTGTCAATTTTATAGGTCCTAGCAAAGAGATAAAATAAAAAGCTAGTATCAATAATAATTATGATATTGAAAGTTTTATCTATTGTTTAATTTTTTTAAAAAATCAGGTTTCTTGTATATGAATTTTAATGGTTGATACAATTTGGAAGCATTGACATTTGTGACATAAGGTTAATACAATTTAAATTAAGGCAAAAGTTTGCTTTAAGGCTACAGAAACATACTGTAATTTAAGATAAAGGCCGCATATATATCAAAATTTTAATAATTATTGGAAATAAGATATGAGGTAAGTCTTCAAAATGTTATTTTTTAAGATTTACCTTCTTGTCTTGATGTTTAGGGAAGGACATAAACTATATCACTATTCTGCATTTAAGAATCTTAATTTCAGTCCACTCTTGGATTAGGGAATTGAGTGGCTTTTGACCAGCCACTTTCTTTCGCTCCAATTTACACTGCAGAGTGGGACGGGAAACTGAAGAAGGCAGTGTTATAAACTGTTCTAAGGACCTATATTTACATCAAAGATCAATTGAAAGATTTAAAACAGACAATACACATGGATCTTCTCATCAAGAAGGCTTAACCCCTTTTTAGATTTTAAATTAATTGTAATTGATTTTATTTCTGGGATGTTTTAAATTGTGGGGCCAAAACTGTTTAATATCTTTTTAAATTATTTTTAATTTTTGTATGTTATGCTTTTTACTGTGGCCGTTCACCGCCCTGAGTCCTCTTGGAGAAGGGTGGTATAAAAATCTAATAATAAATAAATCAATAAATCAATAAAATCTAAGTTGAAATTCATTGTTCAATTTCATTACAAATGATCAAAAAAATCTTCCTATGCGTTTTTCCAGACCATTCATAAATATTTTTTCTTTTATTTACTTATTTCCACCTAAAAACCACTCCCAAAAGTGAAATATTCATCCTAGCAGGATGGGTCAGAATCTATATTGCCCTCTTCAGCGTTTTCTCCAATTCGGCATCTTTTTTAAGTATAATAATCGGAATCACACTCAGAATTCCAGGAATACTACCCAAAAAAATTTTTCTAAGTGTATGATGATTTTTCCAATTCAATTTAAATCAACTGCTTATTTCCAATACAATTTTTATATCAGAAATGCATTGTAAATGTTCTTATAAAGCAAACCACCCTAATCCCAAGATCATTTTTATACGTTATTAGTTTAGGCCTCATCAGATGCATGATTTAGCGCATACACACATACACAGAGACAGACAGACAGAAAGAAACAGACACAGAGAGGCAGAGAGACACAAACAATACTATATTTGCTTATACTGAAACGTTGCCATTTTAATTTTCATTCCCCCAACATAAATAAACTTTTGAAAGAATCCATTGTTCCTTTTAATCACTCTAAATTATTTGGTATCACCAAAGACAAGATAACTCCTTAGAATTTAAGATTTTAAATTTCTTCATGTGATAAAGTGGATAAACCTCCACTGTGAGGACTTTATTTTTAGTATTTCTACATTTATAGTTGTTTGTCAGTAGATCATTTATTTTTTACACTATCCTAGATATAATTCTGAAATGACAACAGCCAAGATACTACTATTATGCCAGTCACGTCTTATGGACAATTCCTATTGACAAAACTATAAAAAACCTGTATTTATCATATATCCCCTGAGTTCATTTTACAAAAACACATTCTATACAAAGAAGTGTCAAGGATATAGTTTGAGCCACACTCTTAATCAGCAAATGTACAAGTACAGGTTGTACACTGGGCTACATTAAAATACATGTTATACATGTTTTACACTATTTCCAAATACAAAGTATTCAAAAGTAGAAATATAATTATAGTCCTTGCATTTGAAACAAGAAAAAGGTCATACTGTTAGGATTATAAATACTTGAATATGTCTAAAGTAATAAATTTCAGCATTAACATAATTTAAATTCTGATTTTCCTTAAAAGAAATTATTACTATCGTTTTAGACCCCTTAAATCAGGGCTATCAAACTCACGGCCAGCGAGCTGGATGAGTCACGCGCTGACCATTCTCATGTCCAGTTTAGCAAAGGGGAAAAAAGTCCCGATACGTCATGTGACACCATGATGACGCGAGTTTGACACCTCTGCCTTAAATCCTCAAATATAAACCTTTCAGAATTCCCTATTATCTAGCCAAATTCCAAAATGTCAGTAATTACTATCAAGTACCTATAATAAATCACACTTTGATTCAAATATATGAATATTTAGCTTCATGGGTCTATTTCAGGGAATTACAACTGTATAAGTTATACAGTTCATAAAATAAAGTGCATGTTTACAACCAACCTTTTATAGTCTTATGAAAAGGTAAAATACCCATAAAAGTTGCTTATTTTTACAACTTTTTAAATCAGAAAAATTACAGCCCAACTTACTTTTTCGGGGAGGAACTTATCAACCTTTGGAAGACCTGGAACATGACACAAAAACTGGAGTTAGAAAGAAGAAGCTCCTTGCCTGTTAAGAGAATTCTTCCTTAGTCACCCTGCCCAAGCAAATAACTGCTGGGAATACTGGAAACTTTAGTCACCAAATACACAGGAAGCTCCATTCAACAAATGAAGACAATGTATTTGGTTGCTTTGCTTATCTTTCACTAATTAAAACATTCCCCAAAGAGGGAAACACTACAGATAATTGGTTAGACAATGGCACTCTGGAAGAACTCTATTTACAGGAAAGCAACCTCCATTTCTCATGCAGACGATCCTGTCCAGTCACAGGTTGAATTGGGCAGGAAATATAGTACGGGTATCTGATCAGTTACAGTTGTGTCATTATTAGAAATTAGATTAAATTAAGAATGTTAATAGTAAAATTAGAATTAAAATATTAAATTTGGAAGAGCAGAGATTGTGTAAAGCCATCAAATTTGTAAAGCATACATCACTGTCAAGTATTTTCACGGAAAACACATTTTTCTAAATATAATCCTCAAAGTGCAAATTTAACTCCCTGTATAATTATCATAGAGGAAGCTAATTATTTCTTGAATGTTAACACTGTATGCCACTTCTCAAAGAATTTGTTGCAATATTTTATTCGCACAACAGCTCAGCAGTATGAACAAGACCAATCAACTAACTTCATAAATAAGCAGAGCCTCAAACTCAAATCTTCCTTTCAAACCACCACTGGCTTTAACCCCAAAGTTGACACACAGGTATCAGAATGTATGGATTCAAGATTTTATTCAAGATATTATTTTGAGAAGAACAATACTGAAAATGCAACAGCTATATTCCAATGAAAACTGTCACAAAGTAGAATCTATGTAGTAGATCTACAATTCTAACAGATTTTTTAAAAAAACATCTGCACACCAAAAATATCCCCTTTTTAGAATAACAAGGAGAACATAAAATCAAATTTTCAAATACAGTGGAAAAATAAAAATAGAATAACATTTCACCTATACTTTGCAATTCATGCTTTGCGAGAAATCTAATGGTGAAAAAAGAAGCCGTATTCAATTCAAATGTGAAAGAGTCATGCTTTTATTCTCTCATCAATAAAGAAGTTGTTTTCTTTAATTTGATCCATTGTTATAATTACTACAATTTATGCACTTTTAATCTTAACAATACTGAAGGGTGTATAATAAAAAAAACCCCATACAGATAAGAACTGAACTTTCTATATGTTTATGGAGCTTTCTAAGCCGTCAATAACAAACAAGTCAAGGGATTTCAAAGTTCTAAATCAGACTGGCAAAACTTCTAGAGGGGAAAGACCCATACTGATAAATTTAGCATCATTATGAGCTCATAAAAAAATACCTGGTACACCACAGTTCTTTAATAGCTAGAAAAATGGTGGCAGCGCAGAAAGTGGTAGTGAGGGTTACAAGTGCTTATCGATGCGTTTTTCAGCATGCCTGCACCCATAATGCAATGCATGTGCGACACCCCCCCCGCGCATATGTGCACAACCCCCTCCCTACAGCCAATTTTTGGTCCCAGGAGGCTGCAAGGAGGCCTGCTAGGCCTAAAATGGGCCATGGGGGGGATGCATTGAGCCCCCATGCTCCACCTGCACATGTGCACATGACCCCCCCACGCATGCATGTGGAACCTCCCACCACCTAACCGGGCATGCCCGTGCGTCTCCAGTATGTGCCCCACCCCTGCACATGTGCGGCAGAGACCCAAAAAACAGGTGGCTGGCGGGAGGCGCGCACACATGCGGGGTGGAGCTGAGCTGGGCGACGACTCGCATGCTCACAGAAAGGGCTCTGTGTACCACCCACGGCACGCATACCATAGGTTTGCCATCACAGGCCTAAGACATTACAGCATGGCCATTGTGGCCAGGTTATATTTATTTAAGGAAGGGCATAAGAGACAAATGACCAGAACTGAAGAAAGTCAATCGCTGTCGCTATCTATCTAGGCTCCAGAAATAAAACTGGACTATCAACACACTATAATCCTGTTCCTTGAAGTACATTTTCATTCAGAACATTCAATTCTACCAACTCCCAAATCTGGAACCATTCACTTTATCCCTTCATTTTATGAAATTTCAATTTCTGTTTACCAATCACCATCTAGCCTTCTCATTCCTTTACCACTTTACCTGATTAAATGAATTAATGTCGCAAAATTAATGAATTCCCTTGGAGAAAGTTATTTAGGAAAAAATTCTGTTAAAATAAGAAAATCCTATCTTTAAATCAGGTTTAAATTCTCTTCGTGGCCAAAAGTATGATCAACTAGAGATGAAACATAATCTACAACAAATATTGAACTCCTAAATTTTAAAATATGCCGGGAACTAATGTTAAAGAACTGCGACCAATTTACAAAAGTAGTTTGTAAAATTGCTAAGTGTGACGACACAGAATTACTTTTAACTACAGTTAACTGTTGGTTGATATAGCTACTCTATATATAGAATATATATCAACTATAGCTACTAGTTGATATATACTCAAAGTTATATCAATGTTTGTTCAAATCTGCCTATTTTAAAGCTTTATTATGGAGACATTCTTAGATGTGCAGTATTGGGAAAAGTACATAATCTATAGTTGAAACCTTTAGTAGGGTTGCATGACAATAAAACTTCCTGTTTTTCCTGAATTCCCTACCCAGTACAAAAAGCAAAGTTGAAGAGAATGACTATTATCTTTACAGAAAGTTATAGAATGTGATTGTCTCTGGAAAAAAATAATGTAGAACAATCCCTTAAAAATGTATAAACTACCGTATTTTTCAGAATATAAGACATACTTTCCTCCCCCCTAAAAGAGGCTGAAAATTTGGGTGCATCTTATACTTCAAATGTAGCTTTTTGGAAGCTTTTTTCAGCCCTAACGAGGTGCTAGCAAGTGAAACGAACTTCCGAGCTTTGCCTACTCCCTCCAACTCTCAGCTGTGCTTTAGAAGCTTTTTTTCAACCCTAACGAAGCACTAGTGAGTGAAGCAATTTCTGTGCTTTGCCGGTTTCCTCCGACTCTCAGCTGTGCTTTAGCTTTTTTCCAGCCCTAACGAGGCACTAGCAGGTGAAGTGATCTCTGTGCTTTGCCTGCTCCCTCTCAGCTATGCTTTAGAAGCTGTTTTTTATCCCCAAGCACGGGATAAAAAGTGTGCACACACACTAAAACCCAGCAAACTAATGTGCTGAAGCTGACTAGACTAAGGATGCTAGCAAGATGAATACCTGTTAGGCAGATTTTCCCCCCTTTTTCCTCCCCAAAAACTAAGCTGCGTCTTATACTCCGGTGCATCTTATACTCCGAAAAATACGGTACTTTCCATTTGAACACAGCATAAGCAATTAGTTGTTTGAATTTCCAAAACAATATGTATTGATACTTATCATATATTGATACTTATTATTCCCTCTAATTGCAAACTCACATGATTTGGTGATATCAAATATGGAATCAGAACAAAACTAGAGAAACAAGAGGGCAGAACAAACACACTTGGACAAACACCGAAGCAAGCAGAATCGTAAAATGTTTTATATCCAAAAGGACACTATACCACATCAAAGAAGTCTAACAGATTGCGTATATTTAATAGTTTCCAGAAACACACAATGTTTAATTATACTTGGAAAAAAGAAAGAAAGAAAATATCAACTGAGAGGTAAAGAATGAAGTCAACTGTTTACATAATTTACAATAAACTGGTTGGCTGGCAGAATCCTGAACACAATTCTGCAAGTAGGTAAAGATACATTCAACATTTTGGTGTAGGTTTCATTTGTTGCACAAATGGCTCCTTGGCACTGGAATTAGATATAATAGTTCACTTTTTTCATGCTACTATAATCAGTACTCGGGCTCAAATAAGCCATACTTTCCTTTTAACTCAGTGCAATTTATGAATCTGAGTAAAAAATCCAATGCAGTTGGCAGACTAGTGGCTTACAACTTAATGTTGTACCAACCTAAATATTATATCTTGTTCAACAAGCTATGTATATTACAGATGCTAATAATAATTTAATTTTTAACTTGTTAGTCTTAATTGCACTTTAACTGTTAAATTATGATATTTGGATTTAATTGCTTTTTAACTTTTTCATTAGATGTTTTTTAACTGTTGTCAGCCACCCTGAGTCCGGCTGGAGATAGGGCGGCATATAAATCTCATTAATAAATAAATAAATAAATAATATCAATTTATCCTATAGTATTGCCTATCAAGGATAATATTTCCTGAATCAAACTAAAAATTTACACCTCAACATTTACAAAGAAAATTTGGTAGAATCAATACAAACTAAGATCTGAGTGAAAAATAGATTTCTAAATATAACTTGATGGTTGCAATTTAAGAATCATAGCCTTTAGTGTGGTAGCATTTTAAACAACTAACATGATAGTCATTTTCTCTATGATTGTTTGTGTAGTCAAGAACATTTAGATAGAGGCACTCAAATAAAACCCTGTTTTCCCTCCAAGTAAAAATTGCAAAAAAGAAAAAGAAAAAAATAACTGTAACGTACATAAAGCATATTTTGGATATATATTAAAATATTAACAGTGATAAAAGGATACAGAGTGCAAAACTCAAATTATGGATCAATAATAAATAATGATCCGTATTTAAAATATTGGCAAATTTATCTACAATTAGACTTTAAAAATACTTTTTGCACACTTCATCTTTATATCTTTATCCAAACCAAATAAAATCAACTCTGATGACACACATTAATTAAAAGTTTAACACAGCTAATTGTTCAGTCTCTAGATTTGAAGAATTACATCAGCACAATTACAGTTTAAAGTTAATATAACTACAACCGAGATCAGTTTAATTACAAATGACTATGTGTACTATGTCAAAGCAAACATTTTCCATTTAAGACCAAAAATGGAACTTAATTAGTTGATTGCTGAAGAACTGATTGATTAGCTACATTAGCAAAATTTAAATTAATAAAATTTTTAGATTTTTGTCTTAAGGAAACAAACTATTCTATACTTTATTTCCCTGATAAGAATGATGTTTCTTTGAATATTTCTTTGATTTTTATCCTTTTATTTTTGGCCCACATAAGATGGAATACACAGTAGTGGGTTTCACTTACCTTTGCTACCGGTTCGGAATTGGGAACATGTGTGTGTGTGCGCGCTTGCTTTGCTTGCGGAGCTTCTGAGCATGCGCAGAACCTTCTGCGCATGTGCAGAGTGTCCGTGATGACATCCGGGCAGGTGGGTGGAGCCTCCTGCCTCCTGCCACGGCCACTATCAGTTTGCCCAAACCAGGGCGAACCAGTAGAAACCCACCACCGATACTTCATATTCCTCCATTTTCTCCATAACAAGTACTGTATAAAATGGGTAGGATTTAGACAGTATAGCTGTCTAAAAGTCATCTAGCTAGTTTTCATGACTAAGGGAGGATTGGAATTTAGGGTCTCTTCGGCCATTGGCTTTCGATTTTTACTAAAATTGCATCTTTACATGCAGTTTCAATTGTTCTCAATGACTGAAATCAAGCAAGACTATTCAGAACTGATTTTAAATAGAGTTGTTTCATTCTACTAGCATTCATCAGAATTAAATTTAATTCAGAGGTGTAACAAAGATATACTGTATTTTTATCTTCCTGATAATTTTATTATAGTTAGTAACAACTATTTACATACAACAACATATAATTTTAGAAAAAATCCCTCTAATATGAGTTTGTATGAAAAATATTCCAACTTTATATAGGTCTCTAAGAAATTTTTCTTTTTATATTCCTTCTATATTAAATAAACAGAATTTGTGTTTGTATTTTTGTATTTGTATTTTTACATTAGTTTTCTTCCTTTGCATGTTTCTTTCTTTATAAATACATATAAAATTTATATAACCAAACATCCTGTTCATGCACATACTTGGAATGAAATATCCCCATCTCCAAAATGGTCTTTTATGGAACATAAATGATATAAAAAGCTATGATCTTATATAGTAAATAAACTACAGCCAATACACTGACTTCTTTGATACATTTCTCCGATCTATGTTCAGCAGAACAATTTTATAACAAGAAAAATGCTGCCTCAGTGTATTATGAAATCAAATCAAAATTATGGCTACAGTCAATAGTAATGTATAACCTAGTGAGATCTTTCTACCCACTTGGATAGAATAGATAGATTGCAGAGTTACTACTATAGAGTGTTTAAGAGTCATGCGATGCTTAACAATTTCTTTTATTAATAGCCCTCATTATAAACTGTTTCTGAAAATTCCAGAAGTTAACTGAGTCTTATAATTTTAAAAGTCACTTACTACAAAGATGGGATGCTTTATTTAAATGAATTATTGCCTCATACTGCTCTCCAGATAATAGTAAAATTATCTGAAATATTCCTATTTCTCCTATAAATCTATTTATATATCTTCTAAGTATGCACTAGTTATATATTACTCTTTTCAAATCAGAGAAAGTTGCTTTTGAAAAAGCAATTGATATCCTACATTCAATCTTATTTTTAGATTACAGTGCATCATATACCAACAATGCTTTAGATGAAAAATATTTTACTTGAACATATTTCCTTTCACTATATACAATGTCATTCCACATGGAAGTTAATATAACCTTAAGGAACACATATCAAACATCAATAGTATTACTTACTGCAGGTACCAGTAATTTTTTTACTTCCTCCACAGCCCTCTTCAATTTGATTTCTGCTCTATTTTGAGCATCTTCCACAGTGATTAATACATGCAAATCTTCATTCAGATGTTCCCAATTGGGCTTGCCTCTGTTTTGTTCTTCCTAGAAAAATGAAAGATCACATTTAATTGGTTAACCTTAATTGCAACAAGTCAGATTACTGGACAATATTAGAACCATATATGAATGTGTGTGCCTATATGCTTCATTGTGCATTTTGTATTTCTGAAAACCCTAACAATTATCATCAAATGGCCAAAAAGCACTTTCTATTGCTAATAGGAAGAATTCAACATAAAATTTTCTAGAGATTTAACCGAGTAAGAAAGACAAAAGAATAATTTGAGATCTAAGGATTGTCTCACTTTGTACTGCTATCATTACATACCGTACTTTTCAGAGTATAAGACGCACCTACCTTTTTTCTTGAGGAAAAGAAGAAAAAGAAATCTCCCTTCTGAGGGACGAGGCAAAATCTGAGCAATTTTGCCTCCTTGCAGCAAACAGCCTGCTTTACTTTCATTTTCGTTTTCAGCATAGCTTGATTAGCAC
>JANHZT010001279.1:74109-86094 GCA_032468215.1 Stegonotus admiraltiensis
TGTGCTGAAGCTGAAAGGAGCTGTTTTTTCTTGTTGTTTGCTTGCAAGGAGGTAACTGCTGCGAGGCAGAGGCCAAAAGATGGGGGCCAGTTCTACATTCGGTGTATAAGACACACCTAAATTTTCACCCCCTTTTAGGAGGGAAAAAGGTGCGTCTTATACTCCGAAAAATACGGTGACTCAATTGAAAATAAGATACCATTTTACATTCTCAGACTTCATTTGGGGGCAAGGAAAAAGTGACAATCACCTAAGGCCTCTCTTTTTTTTTTTTAACAAACATCAGCATCTTCCGAACACACTAATATATTCTGCTCATTTCAATAGCCCATTTTTGCTATACTCAACTGAGTTCATTAGAACTATATTTCCCTTTAATAGATACTTACCTAGTAGTGTGCCACTTTATCACAAAAGCATGCCCACATATAGAAAAACATTAGCCTGCCTTATATGACTACTGTAAAGATTATCTGATGGAGCTTTGGAGGGGTGCACAAGGCTGGAGAGGAGACTGCTTGCTAGATCTTCACAAGGTAAGTGACCCAGGTTGGAGGGAGGAAAGCAATTTGGGGAGCATGAGGTATTTAAGTGGGCTGTGGACACCTTGGGTGGTCTTAGGCAGGTGGCCTGGTCCATCAGTAGCCCTCCCTGCCATGGCCTTCCCCACCCTGAAATACCTCATGTGCACTTAACGAGCCTCACATTTGATTAGTGAATGTGTGGGCAAAAAGAGGGAGTGAATCTTGTTCAAGGTATGAGATTCACTCCCACTAATCCTCGGGTTATGAATGGAATGGCAGGCTCCATTATATTCGTAACTCAAGGACTACCTGTACAGCAAAACCTTGTAAGTTAATTGCATAATTACTGAGCTGTTCTTCAATTAACTTAGCAGATTTCCTTATATACATATGTAAACTGTTCTTTTCACTACTTTCCCACATACTTTAGGCAAAATATCAAGAACTAAAATATAATTGCTTTATATACTGGAGTCACACAAATCAAATAGAAATCTAAGCAAACTCAAATGTGTATTGATATCTTTCACTAATAGAAACATTTGAACAGAATACTCCCGAGGATTAGGAAGTTGAGTATGGACCACTGTTTTCCATATCAAGCAAAGCAGGTAGTAATTACTATTCTGACATAGTCCTTTATCACCAAAATGCACATCACTGCTAAGTTTTTCTCAGCATCACTTTGCTGTGCTACATCAAAGCAAAGCTGATGTTTCAGGACCCCATTCACTCATTGAATACAGCAGCTTATTTTTAGGCACTATTATTACACAAGCGGAAAAAAACTCTAATTCTAAAATATAGAAAGGCAACATGCAAATGTGATATTTTCTCCATAAAAGATTGCTTTTCATTTTCCAGTTCCAAGCAGCTATAGTTCACTTAATTTTGAATGCACAGTAATTAGACATGCAAATGATCTAGAAGCGCTTTGAAATTTTAGACTGTGTGCAATCAATCCTATTCTTTTTCTTCTGCACATAGAGACCTCTCAGAAGATAAATGTCTCCCATAAATCTGCCAGATGTCTTATTTTAAATATCATACTATTAAGAAAATACACAATATTCACAAGGTATTATGAACTGGATCTAAATTTAGTTGTATACAAGGAGGCTGGATGCCGGAACACCACTGAACACCAAGTATCTGAAATGGCAAATATAAAATTTAAAATAAAGCAACATACTTCATAGAGAGGAATACTTGAGAGAAAATGTAGATAAAAGTGGTGGTGCAGTGGTTAGAATGCAGTATTGCAGGCTAACTCTGCCATAGCCAGAATTCAATCCTGACCGGTGCAAGCCTGTGACTCAGCCTTCCATCCTTCTAAGGTCAGTAAAGTGAGGGCCCAATATGCTGACATTGTAAATCATTCAGAGAGTGCTGTAAAGCACTATGGAGCAGTATGTAAGTGCTACTGCTATTGCTATTGCTAAACTGATAGTAATTTACGCTGTCATAATTTAAGAGAAAATGTCTGTAAAATGATATAGTGTTGGTATATGACACCAACAAAATTATCAAAACTATTTATAAAAGTATTTCAAACCAGTGCTGGAGATGTGAAAAACATAAGGAGATATTTTATATGCAAAGTGGACTTGTGAGAAAGGTAAGAAATTCTGGGTACCAATTCATACAATGATGCAAAAGTTTTAAGGATTAATACTGCTAGAAAATCAGAACTTTTCTTATTGTGATTTATGGTACATTGATACTGTAGATGGTAACTGCAACAAGATTATTGTATGTACAATGATGTTAGAATAATGTAATTCCCACAGTAGATGAATGGATTGTGATTATGTCAAAATTTGCAGAAATGGAGAAACTGACCTGATCGGTCAGAGAACAAAAACTTTTTTTTTGAATGACTAGAACTTTATATTGATTTTTTGCTGAAAGAAGAAATAAAATGAATTAATGATTTATAGATCTGAAGACTAAGTAAGGCTTAAGTGAAGGGGTGGAGGTCCTTGTGAAGTATTTAGGAGGGAACACTAATTGTTGTGCGCTGCCCAGAGTAGCTTTTGGTAAGATGGATGGCTATACAAATTTGAAGGGTGTTTTTTTTTTCAAATTATTTAAATTGAATGCAATGTAATTATCACTTAAGACATATATTAACAACATCTCGTAATAAAAATGGGTTGTGTTTTCAAAAAGAACCTCATAACCTCATGAGTTTATTGTAATTAAATTATAGCTCTAAAATTTCAACAAATTACTATTATTTATTATTCTAGTAAGTAAAATTTTTACAAATTTAGTAAAAAACAGCATTATAGAGCAAGAGAAAGTAATTTAAAATTTATGTTTAAGTTTATATAGCATCTCTTTCTATACAACCAGTAACAGGACTATATTGCTAGAGAATGCTATCAAATTTCCATATACCCACTCGCTCAGTGAACCTTAATATTCTAGGCTATAATGAAATAGACAGACATGGTTTAATTTCACTCAAGGTCTTAAGACATAAACAAGAGAGAAGCTAATATTCCTGTAGCACAACAGTTCTAGTCTACCTAACATATATACATACAAAGAGAATATAACTATATCTTGATGCTGATCAGAAAATAAGCCTCCCAAAGTGAAACTGAATTGCTCATGACTTCACCAACTTGCAATGAGAGCAATACACTTGTGCCATCTTCCAGGATGTCTTCCTGCTTCCCAGTGTTGATATTCCTTAGTAGTTGATACTCCCTCCATTCAAAAACCTAAGGTCTGTATGTTAGATGTATGTTTCTAACCTTAGATATTGTTTGCTGATGCTACCACCACATAAAATTATGCTCTTGGGGCACTGAAAAAATGGTAGAGAAAATACAAAGTTTATTGGAAAACATTAATTGGAAGAAATGGAGGAGGAAGAGGGTCTGAGCTCATATTTAGCGCTACAGTACAATCATTCTTCATTTTAGTATCTAAAAATATAGTTGAACTAAAAATTATCTATCTTCTAAATTATATCTTAGCCTTGCTTTTTATATTTCACATAGTAATCAGAAGAGGCTTTGGTCTTACCTGATATGCTCCTTCTCGTTGGGTGGAGATAGCATCCAGGAACGGGTTAACTCCTTCTGCTAGCTGATTGGACTGAGTCTGCCAAAGTTGTGATGACACACCTTCTCTGCTTCTGTCTCTCAGCTTTTTGGTGAAGGCATAGTGGCAGACTGATGTGCCGTTCGTGTATCAGTGCCCCCTCTCAGACCCAGGACCAGACAGTCTCCAGGGTGGAACCCAACGAGAAGGAGCGTATCAGGTAAGACCAATGCCCCTTCTCCATTGTGGTGAAGATAGCATCCAGGAATGGGACATACTAAAACTGGTTTGTCCTACTGATGGGTCACAGTCTGGCCCAAAGCCCCCTAATCAGAGAGGACCCCCTGGAGGACTCACCTGCCAAAGGCCGCTTCAGCCGAAGCGAAGACGTCCAGTTTATAATGTTCGATGAAAGGGGATGGAGAGGACCATGTCGTCGCCCAACAGACCTCCTCTATAGAGGCCCATGTCGCAGTCGTGGCGCACTCCTGGTTGAGTGGACAGTTACTTGCTGAGGCAACAGAAGGGCCTGGAGTTCATATGCCTTAGTGATGCACGCCCTAATCCACTGTCCCACAGTTGAAGGGGAGACCCTGTTACCCAGTGTGGCAGGCTGGAATGAGACAAATAGGGATTCTGTTCTCCTTAGGGAGGAAATCCTTTTAACATATATATGGAGGGCCCTCCTAACATCCAAGGTGTACCACTTCTTCTCCAGGGCGTGGGCTGGGTCAGGGCAGAAGTTAGGCAATATCAGTTCCTGTTCCCTATGGAATAATTTAATAATTTAATTAGGGAGGGGGTCCAACTGCAAAACTACGCTATCTGGGTGGAACACACACAGGTCCTTCCTCACAGAGAGGGCCGCCAGTTCAGACACCCGTCTGGCCGATATAATGGCCACCAGAAAGGCAACTTTACATATTGGATATCGTCCAGGTAACACTAGACCCGTATGGGCAGAGTCCGGAGATGTGCCACCAACGCTGCAAGAAACTTGGAAAATGCCCCCCCCAGGGGGGGTGACAGGCAGAGTGGCAGAGCCCTATATTGGTAGTGAGAATGGCAGAGCCCTATATTGGTAGTGACTTCCTGCATGATAGAAGCGGAGAAACTGCCAGTGTGATGGCAAAATGGGCACATGCAGGTATGCTTCCATCAGGTCTATGGACGTGAGGAAGTTACCCTCTCTGATGTTCTCTAGAATAGACTGGAGGGACTGCATCTTGAACCATCGGTAAACAATGTGGCGGTTCAGTCTTTTCAGGTCCAGAATTTCCCTCCACCCCACCCCCTCGAGCTCTTTGGGATTACAAACAAGATGGAATAGAATCCCTGTCCCTGCTGGTCCTCTGGCACTGGTTGGATTGCCTGAATATCCAATAGATGTTTTATCATGGTTTCCACAAGGAGTCGCTTTGTACTGTTGTTTGACATGGGACACTGAATGAAAAACCTCGGGGGTATGGAGAGGAACTCTACGGAGAGGCCCAACCTTACCGTTTCCAGGACCCAGGCATACTTGGTGATGTCCTCCCAATGGCTGGCAAAGAAAGTCAGGCAACCCCCAATGGGAGGATTGGCTGTCCATTCACTTTTAGCACCAAAAGGAGCGACCTCCCCCGCCCTGAAAGGACCTTTTGGGGGGGAACTGCTGCTTGTTCCTACCCGACCTGTCCTGATGTTGTTCTTGCCCCAGAAAGTACTGCTGCTGGGGACGTGAAAATCCAAATCCGGTGTCTGGCCCCCAAAAGGATGAGCAGCGAAAATAAGGCAGCGGGCAGGAATCCGCTCACCAGGATAGGGATGGCAGGATCTTATGTTTGTCTCTGGACTCGGTTAGGATAGGATCCAAGGAGTCTCCCAACAACCTGTCCCCTATGAATAGGGCAGACTCTAGTCTCCACTTATGCCTGGCGTCAGCCTGCCACTGGCGGAGCCACAGGAGGCGTTGGGTTGCCACTGATGAGGCGATGGTCTTAGATGCAAACCTCACTGCATTAAGCTGGCATCTGCAGAAAATTCAACCGCAGCCATCAATTTATGTCTTGACGGGATCTCATGTCCCCTATGGGGATTCTCTCCTGCAGCTGTCCCAGCCAGAGCAGGGAGGCCCTGTTGAAAAAAGAAGTGGCCGTGGATCCTTTGATAGCCCAGGCGGCCGCCTGATGGGCTTTTCTTAGCGATTGCTTGGCCCTTTTATCCTCAGCCCGGAAGGTGTCCTCCAGAGTACCTGCCATGGCAGAAGGCGCTGCTAATACTGCTACTGGGGCATCCACTACTGGCATCTGAAGCGCCTTGGTGAAGCCCATCATGTAAAACCTCTTATCCAGACTGCTGGGATTTGCCCCTGCCCCTGGAGTGGCCCATTGCCTTTGTACCACATCAAGAACCAGCCTAGGTGCAAGAGATCACTTCCATCTCTGCGACTGGTTCCGAGAAAAGCGAATCTGTAGGATCGTCTGATCATGAGGCCGGACAGTCAGATTCGTTCCCAGGCGTGCAGTATTCTTTGCTTTATAAAGCAGAGACTTGAATAATGATGGGCAAAAGAGGCCAGCAAAGGTTGGTTGCTCTGGCCATAGGTCCTCGTCCTCAGATAGTTCTAGGTCCTTTTGAACCTCTTCCTCTGAGAGTGAGGAATGACTCCACGCGGAAGGCATTGGGGAATATGACCCTTGGGGGCTAACAAATCCCCTGAAACATGGGTCACCTATTGATGATCAGTATGCGTGGGAAATTCCGACTGCACCAAAGCAGCTCTTTGGCTTTGCATTAAGCCGGATACTATTCCCTACTTAATTGCCTCAGAGATTAAAGCACCCATATTGGTTGGAATTTGAGGTTCTTGGCTGCCCCTTGGATGTAGCCCTGCCGCTGTGGGGGTGAAGGTTGCCTCTCTGGAAGGAATTCTCTGCCTCATAGGCTGCTCTCAGGAAGCCACTGTTGCCAAGTAAATTACAGCCTGGAAAAGAAGGCTGCTCTCCAGCGCCATCTGGAGACCATGCCTGAGAAGGCAACCTGTCAAATGGTTCAGGCCATGTTTCCAATGGCTGCAAGGCATAAGGGCAGGAAATATCCTCCCTTGCCA
This sequence comes from Stegonotus admiraltiensis, assembly GCA_032468215.1. Lineage (NCBI taxonomy): Eukaryota > Metazoa > Chordata > Lepidosauria > Squamata > Colubridae > Stegonotus > Stegonotus admiraltiensis. The sequence continues at coordinate 80,782 of JANHZT010001279.1, forward strand.
AGCCCCAGGGAAGTGGCGTTTGAACAAGCTCATTTACGCTTACCCCTGTCAGAATTGCCTCTTTGCAATCTGACTGCCGATCTGCTGACTTCAGCAGGCTTGATCTAAAAGCTTGTCACGCTAGGAAAAGACCAGCGGCTCCACCAGTCAAGAACAGGAGCCAGCCGAAATGCCTTTCTCCAACCAGTCCCTGTGGTGAGGATGAATCCAGGAATCCAAGGATCAACTCTAAACAAGTCTGTCCTTAGCTGAGACTTAGTCAAAAAGCTGGGAGACACAAGCAGAGGAGGTGTGTAGTTTGGCAGACTCAGTCCAATCAGCTAGCAGAAGGAGTTAACCCAGTCCTGGATGCTATCTCCACCACAATGGAGAAGAACTCTGTAAATGTAAATTTTTATTTTGAATACTTTTGTATATTTATACATATATTCTTATAAAGTAAAAATAAATACTATTGCCTTAAAGTTCTGATATAAAAATTAAATTAGTAGTCTTGAGATTAAAAAGCAATCTATGTTTCATATTAAATTATGAAAATATACCAACTCTTTTATATAAAGAACCAACCAGAAGATCTCATCTGTTTTTCAGTGAAGGGTTATAACCATGAAATGAGTGATGGTATTATAGTAGAGAAGTCTTTTTCTAAGTAAGATATTGTCTTTAGGATTTTTGCAATCAACATCTCAATCATAAATGTATAATAGATGGGTCAAGATTACAGACCTCAAGTATTAAAATCAGTCATGGTTAACAATCAGTTAACCATCGTTGTTAACAGCTATTTCTTAGTCCAGTCAATTTACATATTAGGGCTTGAAATATGTAATTTCTTGAAGTTTTTTTGCATAATCCAAATATACTATGAACTTGTAACAGGCAGATTTTCCATTTTTTTAAAAAATACAGTTTTTACTCTATTCTTGAAAAAAAAATGCATTTAATTCTTTTTTAAAGTTAAATTTAATTCCCTTCACATTTGGAGGGGTACAGACGTATGTTACAGAATCCTAGTAAACATTCCACCAACACACACACACATCTTCTGTAAGTAAGCAAAGCCTCAAGATTTCCTTCAGGACACATAACATATGTATGTGCAAAGAACTTTTTTCCAAAGTACTGCACAATTTAGTAACATAGTAAACTGTGGAGCATTTTATTAGTTTAATCAGTTAATTATACTGGAAATTCTGCCATCTGAGAAAAAGTTTTCCTGACAATCAATTGCTATTTTTTTTAATGAACATACCTTCTTCTTGTCTCTCATGGATCCTTTGCCTCGGACCATTATCTTACATCCTGTTTCAGCTTCAAGTTGTTTAGCTGTTAGCCCTCTAGGCCCAAGAATTCTTCCAACAAAATTGAACTGAAATTTTAAAGAAGAAAAATAATTGTTCAGAACCCAGTGAAAATAATTAACACCCAGCATTCTGTAAAACTTGGCCCTAGCACATGCCTATCATTCTGAATTATTCCTTCAAAACAATGAAAAAAAACTTTATTTGTTTGTTAAAGTTAAAAAATGCACTAGAAAATAGAAAAAAGCTAGTGTGGATATAGTAAGTTACAACAGATGCTTAGATTACAATATATCAGTTACCGTAACTGCTAAACAATTGAACATGTTAAAGGAATTGTAAATGTAACAAATTCAGTGAGCGCAGATATCCAGTACTTACAAGCTAGGAGGAGGAAAGTATTATCCTTTCGAAGTGTGTGCAAGTCACCTAAGAAAAGCATTATTTGGTGTACTTGCCACATCACAGAGAAGGTCCATTACAGAAGTACAGGCAAGACTATTTTTTCTAGTGCAACATTGTGATTTAATTTTCCTTCTTATAGTGAAGGTGGGAAAACATTGTAATGGTGAGAGTGAAAGCTGTTCTACAGGATGGGCACAGATTGCTTGATAAACACTTGACAGGGAAAAATGATCTCTCCAACAAGCACATTTACCAGAGAAGTAAGATTTTATTTCATGCTGGATATCAGTATCTATGGTAGCACCCATTGTTTCAATTCAGGCCAGGCTTTCTCAGGACCATGCCAACCAAGACAATGGAGTCAATGGCACATGATATATCAAAGAACATGACTGGCTTCTATGACAACACAAAAGTCTTACTATATGGAAATCACCACCCCCAGCATCCAGGAATTTGGTCCAATATTTCAAATGGCAAAGTTGCATGCTGGCCTTCACAGAAATTAGGTCCAATACTAGTCTTGGTAGAAAATGGGATGTACAATGGGGCATTTCCACAAAAACTCTCAAAGTTGAACTGAACCAGCTCTACAGAATCCACTCACAATCTCTATACCATCTAACGGGTGGACTATGACCTGAAGTCTAAAAATTTCTATTGTAGCTGGGATATGATTATTGGTTATCACCATTAGCAAAATAAAAATTCCCCTGAACCTAGCTTTAGGAATTGAATCAAAGTCTGCCTTTCAAGCAGTAAGAGACAATGTAAAGGATTCCCATGTGGATGACTATTATTTTTTTCAGTTTGAAGATGAAGGAGAAGGAAGTATTTAGTGCTAACTGTCCTTCTCTGAAACCAGCTTATTCTTCCATCAGGATGTTATGCTGTACCTTCCTGTCTTGTGTTTGCCATGTTGGTGCCAACTGTACCCTTGCTCAACAGGCTTAGCAAGCTAATGTTAGTTTGCTCCTTATTTCCTTTTTGGTATATTGGGATTATGATAAATCAATTCCAATCTGGAAAGAGGGATCAATATATATAAATAACAATGCCAGAATCAGCATTCCATATTTGTCTTTAGCATTTCTGCTAAGCCCTTCCAACCTGGACACAACACTGGAAGACACTTTGCTGTCATAGCAGATAATAATACAATGAAACTTTGGTGAATCAAGGTGTGAAAATGTTTGGCTTATGCTTCAGGAACCATCAAGCAATAAGCATGAACAGAAATTTTTAGAAAGGAAAAAATCAAGATACAGGTAGTCCTCAACTTACGATAGTTCATTTAATGACCATTTGAAGTTATAACAGTACTGAAAAAAGTGACTTATGACCATTTTACACACTTATGACCACTGCAGCATCTCCATCATATGTGATTTAATTTGGATGCTTGACAACTGGTTCATATTTATGATGGTTTCAGTGTCCTGGGATCATGTGATCACCTTTTGTGATTTTCTGACTAGCAAAGTCAATGGGAAAGCCAGATTCACTTAACAAGGGTGTTACTAATTTAACAACTGCAATGACTCACTGAACAACTGTGGCAAGAATGGTTGTAAAACTCACTTAACAAATTCTCACTTAGCAGGATACATTTTGGGCTCAATCGTGGTTGTAAATTGAGGGCAAACCTGTATTTAAAATTAATATTTCTTGTTAACTGGGCAAGCTTCTTGGCTATCTAATTCTCCAGGTTTTTTTTTAAATCAACAGGTTAAATTTATTTTCCATTCCAAGACAATTGCAAATGATATGGATTGCTAAAACCTTCAATAAGCTGTCACTAACTGTAGCACATTCATAATCAAAGAATGATTTTGAGGGGTGCTTTGTCCCCTTCATTTTTTAAGTCCAAGATGAAGTCTCGAACTCAATTAGTATCTGGAAGTTACTAAAAACATCTAAGATCCCTACCTGGCACAAATAGCAAGCTGGAATTAGAAGTTAAGTAGCTGAGTTTAAGAAGTGCATGTTACCTCCTTGGTCTCCCTAATTCTCTTAACATTCTCTCCCTCTCTCTCTCTGGAATTAATCAGGTGATCTGTAGACAATTTCTGAACGTGAATATTCACTACTAGCTTTATAGTGATCAGGAAGCATTACTATTAGGCAGAGTAGCAATCCAAAGAGGCACTATTACAAAATAGACTAATCAATACTAGATCAAAAGCTATAGTAGCTAAAAACTGTTTACTGTTTACTGCATAGGAATATATTCATCAACCTAACTACTGAAGTTCTATTAACACGTTATAAACTTCTTTTAAAAATGAGAAAATAGAAATAACTCTAGTGATTATGTACTTTATTATTTTCTTTCTTACTAGTTTTAAGTCCAATGCTTTATTGAATGACAATCATTTAGTAAAAGATTAGGGTTAGTTTTCTCCATGGCAGCTTCAGCACCAACAACATGATCTTAAAATTCCACAGATGTCCACTAATTAAAATGTTTGCATTCTTCTGTCTTACTGAATTTGTTTTGTTGCCTCAAAAACCTTTCAAATGCTGAACTGTTCCATACATGAGGCAAAAAAACTCCATTTATAGATCTCATGTTTATCCTAGGGAAGAGAAAAGGCAAATGGAGACACCATTTATCCTGTACAGACAGCTAAGTCTATACTTCAAATGAAATCCAACAGGGAAAAAAATGAGGCAGAGAAAGGAAAGCATCTATATTTGTCACCCACTTTAAAAAATGCATTTCACTATTTTACCTATCAAAGGTTCTACAATATATTTAGGTATGTACAGTAGATAAAAGACCTAAAGGATCCTTAAGGGAACAAATAGGTGATTATCTGGTGACTTCAGTATTATCTAAATATAGACCATTATCTCCAATGAGAGGTAAAAGGATAGGTTTCTGGAGGTGACAAACTTGCAAGTTTCTTTGGGAATATTGGCTGAAGACTACTGCAGAAACAATAACCTTAAAGGAACAGATTTCATATGACCAAGTCTAGAAATTTAGGACCAATGCTCCAAAAGACCCAGTTGATTTGGAGACATTAAAAAAAGTTGGCAAGGAAAATTCTGATTAGCCATGAAAGAGCTTTTGCATGCAGTCCTCACTTATTAACTAAGTTGGTCAGCAACCAAAGATATTATTTGGGTTACAATTAATCCTTCAACTTGCATCTATCACAATGTCCCCTCAGTCACATGATCACCATTTGCAACTTTAATAGCTTCCCACATATAAAGCCAATGGGGAAGTCAACAGGAAGTTGCAAGTGATGGTCAAATGATGTACTTGTGTACCTTGTGATCTAGCAATGCTGAATAAAACAAGATAATTGGACCCATCTGTTTGTCTGTCTGTCTGTCTGCTGAAGAAGTAGACGTACTCAGATACCCCAGACAGAATATTATGTGAATGTTAATGGCAAATGACCCCCAATGCTCCCAAATATACTCCTAGAAATTAAATTATTCTGGAATGCTTGTTTTCCATTCAATAATTAATATGAAGTAATTGATATCACTTTCCATAAGTGACATCCCCCGCTTGGGGGGGGGGCAAAGCCCTACTAAGCAGGTATATACAAAAGTATGAAGGCTATTGCTTAACGCATTGTAAGCCGCC
>JANHZT010001279.1:108795-119354 GCA_032468215.1 Stegonotus admiraltiensis
CTAAGCTGTCTTAGGAATTCTGGGAGTTGAAGTCCACAGGGTGTGAAAGAGCCAAGTTTGCCTACCACTGGTCTAGTAAATGGACATTCTTCTCATTTGATAGAAAAGTGAAAGTGATGGTTTCCCCTCCAGTCATTTCTGATTCTAGGAGGTGGTACTGATCTGTATTTCTTAGTCAAGGAAGCCAGTATAGTCTGAAGACATTTCCATGATCATATGGCCAGCATGACTATATGCCAAGGTACACAGAATGCAGTTACCTTCCCACTGAAGTGGTCCCTATTTATCTACTCACATTTGCATGCTCTCGAACTGCTAGGTGGGCAGGATCTGGGACATGTAACGGCATTCCACTGGGCAGCACTCGGGTCTTGAACCCAGGCTGTCAGCTTCCCAGCTGACACTCAGCATCTTTAACCATCTTTGAGACACTGTACCTCCTCATTTGATATAACCTGACTATATATTTGAAGTATGCAAATAAACATGCACCACCCAATTTTTTAAAAATTATATACTAGGTAAGCAATTGTTTTATCAGAATATTTTTCAGCTTTTAATTTTAAAAGATGCTATCTAAGTACTAGGTAAGTAGATACATATTTGACCATTAGGAACTGAACAACCCTGAATCCAATTTATTACAGTGAATATTTCATATTTTTGCTGTGATATATATGGTATATAATAGAACAACCAATCACCAACTCTTAAAAATTATAATACTTCTATCAGCTCAAATTCTCTGTTCATTGAGTTTGCATTTTTCTATAGAAATCAGTTACCAGATTAATTGATTTTGGAATATGTGCAGTCTTGTTCTCATGTCATATTAGCAACTACCAAAAAATGCAATAATAAAACAATATTATGTGTTTATTTCTTTGTTAGCTTCTTTTTTTTTTTTACAAAATTTACCGCCCTTCTCCTGCAGGACTCAGGGAGGTAAACAGCCATAGATAAAAAACATAACATACAAAATTTAAAATAATTTAAAAATTATTAAACAAATCTAGGCCCCACAATTTAAAACCCCCGAATAAAATCAATTACCATTAAAAACAATTAACAATTAAAATGCTGAAGTGTTTTAAAAATCTGATTTAAAAAGACATCTGATTTTCATTATTTTTAATAATTGATTTTTACCCATGCTATCAAGTTCAATATGTTAAAGCACAATTACTACTTTGAGCTTAAATTCAACTTAAATAAACAGATTTCTCTATAGTATTTAATTCCAGTTTATTATACAAAATGTTTACATTATATGTTATATGAATTTAATCATTGTAGGAGCCGTGGTGGTGCAGTGGTTAGAATGCAGAATTGCAGGCTAACTCTGCCCACAGCCAGGAGTTCGATCCTGACTGGCTCAGGGTTGACTCAGCCTTCCATCCTTCCAAAGTCAGTAAAATGAGGACCAAGATTGTTAGGGCCAATATTTTGACTTTGTAAACCGCTCAGAGTGTGCTATAAAACATTATGGAGTGGTATATAAGTCTAAGTGCTATTGTGGTTTACGACCAATGTTATAGAGCTTAGTGCTTTGGGTATTCTCTACCAGTTGCTATTTAATAAAAAACATTCTTAAGCAAATCATATCATAGTACAATATATATAAATTCAACTTAAATAAACAGATTTCTCTATAGTATTTAATCCCAGTTTATTATACAAAATGTTTACATATATAGTAAATCTGCAAGAACGTAGGGGAATGTATTCAATAATGCCCTCCAAACCCATTTTTTGCAACATACTGCACATATTCCAAAATCAATTAAGATGCCCCAGGAAAACCTCTCAAATGTATCTGGATGGTATATAGTAAGGTGGGGAAAAAACCTCTTTTTCTGAAATATGTTTTCCCATCTAACCTTCATTAAGATTCCATTCATATGCATTTTTATCCCCAAATCTATTGATTGTCAAAAGAAGTAAATTTGTTTTAGATTGTTTTTAAATTTTGTATTTACTGTTTTATTTATGCCTGTTCACCGCCCTGAGTCCCCCTGGGGAGAAGGGCGGTATATAAATATAAACAATAAATAAATAAATAAATTGTAATTGGAACTAGTGAATATCTATGATCAAAGGTTAACCTGTTTACTTTTTATTTGGAATCTTTCCATTATTATATACATTTTCAGGAAGACCCAAAATGTTTGTACCCTCTAAACCTTGCAACTATCTAATCTTCCTTCATCCTTCTCCATTCTTGTTTCCAAATACCTTTTCCAAATACATGTATATGCCCTGTCCCTTGTTTGCTAAATCATTTTTGTGCATGATTTAAGATCTTTCACCGCAAAAGAGGCAAATTGCGAGATATATACTAATACCTGTATTATTTAGATGAATTAGAGAATTTATTCATTCATTCATTCCCACCTTATTTTTATAAATAGGTCAATGTGACAAACATATCCAACACACTTTCCTCCTATTTTCCCCACAACAACCTTCCTGTGAAGTGACTTTGGTTAAGAAATAGTGACCAGCCCAAAATCATCCAGCTGGCTTTCATGGTTAAGGTGGAACTAGAACTCAGTTTCCCAGTTTCTAGCCTAGTGGTTAGTTCTAACCACTAGACCACTTATATTGCAATGAACAATTAAAAGCCTGACTTGTTTCCGAAAAATAAGTTCAGTGCTATCGAATATATTATAAATCCTAAAATTTTTGGTAAGGGCCAAGAAATTTATGGGCAGCAATGCAAGCTGAGCAACTCCTGATTAAACTGTCATGTCAATTTACTGAACAACCAAAAAACGTATGGTATACATTGCATCTGATCCAGTCAAATGAAATGCAGTTCTAGTTGCTATAACTCTGCTACCTTACTTGTAGCAGAAGTTCTAATACTACATCTATTCAAATTACCATTTTACTCAAATCCTATGCAAACTCAGCATGAAAAAAGTGATAAATCTTTGTTCTAATTATATAAGCCAAAGTTCATTATCATTAAATCTGAAGGTATTCAAATAGTAGTCAAGATGTTGGACTGGTAACAGGGAGATCCTAGTTTTATTTCTCCTTTGTCCATAGAAATTCAGTACATAACTTTGAACCAGTCATTCTCTTAGCCCAACTTAATCCAGAGTTGTCACAATAGGAGGAAATCAGATGAGGGAGTATTATGTATTCAGCTTCTAAAAAAATGGGATTAAATATGTTATTAAAAAAAAACTATGTATATCTGTAGACAAATATAAATGAACATGTTCAAGCCTTTAATTTCTCTCTCAGAAGAGAGCCTAATTCATTATTTAATATTTTTGGAAACAATCAAGATATGTAGAGTCAGAATTAAGCTATTGTGCTTAACAGTTTCAGATATAGTTGATTTTTTACAAAATGTTAATTAGTAATGTTTTACTTGAATAAGGTGGATATCCCTAGTTATTCACTTTTTAACTACATGCTTTCTTAGAACAGAACCACTCACCTCATGGAAACTTACACCCAAATAATTCCTATATGAGAGTGCAACCCAAGACCATTCACCAATGATCCCTCTCAGCCTAAACTACCTTGGAGACTTGCTAGAATTCTGGGTAAAATGGAAAAAGGAGCCATGTGCCTTGCATTGCCTTGAGTTCTTTAAAGGAAAGGATAAATGTGTTAAATTCTGTTCAAATTCAACATTAGTAAATAAAGAAGAAATAAGTTATTCTGTGTAGACAACAATGGGCTCCAATCTAACTTGAGAAATCATTTTCTCCACAATCAGTTTGACAATGCAGGGAGTTGGCAAAGAAAGGCAGATTTCTTTTTTCTTCTACATTAGGCTATTTTATATAATTTAAAACATAACATACTGACTTCCATTTCTATACAACACAAAGAATAAATATACAATTGGAAATATTAAATTTACAGGAGGCTTCTAGAAAAATGCAGCTAAGACTTTATAAAGTTACCTTTTTTATTCCCATAAGAACAATGTAATAAAAATTCTGGAAGCTATTCAAACAACTGCCTAAAAAAGGATAAACAAATAAGACACTTTTCACATTACATAGGCTGGGCAATTCACAAGAATCTTCTGATTTGTTTTATTTTTTAATTCCTCTGTGAGGGCTGAATAAGCCAACAATCACAATTCTAGATGAAAAAGATATAAACAAATATTGCTTTCACATTCTGTCTATAATATTTAACTGCATTGAAGTTCAAATCCACAATTTAAAATCTAACAGTTTCAAAAACTATGCATAGTATTTAAAATTTCCAGTTCATTCAGGAAAGACACATAGCATAGAATAATGTACTTAATTCCTTTATAGATTCTATTTAGCAATACACAGCAATTCAAAGCAATATCTATATCAAAATACAATGGGTAGAAACCAAATAGATGTTTCAAGCATGAAACGCTTGAGAATGTCCAGTGAGATCTTTTATCCTAACAGTTTCTTTTCCCCATCTTATTATCATACTTTAAACAAAAAAGGTTAAGATCACAGTCGAGTCAACTGCTAGTGATTAAATAGATGCAACTAGGTAAATTTCTTGACAACAGCACAGAAATGGTTCGATATTGCCTTCTTCCAGAATGTGTTTAATTTCTTAATGTAATTTATAATCTTGTATCCTTCTTAATCTTTCATGCAAAACTTCCTTCCCTTGTACGGTAAATCATAAGAAACTACAATGCTTTTGGAAAAAGTCTCCTCCCTCCATTGGGTGGCATGATAGATTGCTGTTCAGTGAAGATTCCCCAAAAGCAGATACAACTCTCCATCTCAGCCAAAATTAAGCTATCTGTGCTTTAAGAATTAAGGAGTTTAGAGTGACAAACTAATTATTCAGTTGTTTCCTCATAAAAAATATCTTCTATTGTTTCTTCCTTGTTACTGTATGTACTAAAACATGAAGTGTATCTAAGGGTAAGAGGTAAAGGTTCTATTTATATTTTTTAAGCTAACAGACATTTCATATTTTTTGAATTTTATATTCAACTTTAATTCATAATGACAATCTTTTCAAAAATCCTTATAAGAAAAAAATTAAGTATTCATATAAGCTATTAAAAATTTAAAAATTATTATACAGTGAGAACTTTAAGTTAGTATTTTGTATCTTAAAGTTGGAAACAATGATATAAATAAGCCACTAACCCACAAATCTTGAATTTGAAATGCAAGAACATAGTTTACAGTAAACTATATTTATTTAAAATGCATTGCCATTACTGTCATAAGCTTATATATTATAAGTTACATGGAACTTATAAAAAAGAAACAATTTTTATTTACTTTCAACCAAAAGTACCAAAAAAATCATTAAACGTATGTTTTTTCAATAGCTCTATCATAAGTAGCTACTAACCTTATCAGAAACTATCTTTGAAATGGCTTGTTCTGATTTAGTCAATACATAATTTGGGTTTAACGAAGCTATTTTCAAATTATATATAATTTCAGTATCTTTCCAAAATGCTGGTTTTAGCCTTAAAATTTAAAAACCCTGATGCCTCTATAAACCCAAAGGAAGTTGTCATATACAACATTATAGTGAATACAGGCTACCAAGACTTTCCACTATTATTAAACCAACACTGGAAATAATTTGCTGTTCTGCAAGTCACATCTAGGTACTACATTCAAATAAATAAAATGTACTAGTATACATCAAGAAAAAAAATCATATCCCTGCACACCAAACACCTACATGGATTTTCTAATAATTCTGTATTTTATAAATATATATTGATAGGTGATAAGTTTAAAACGTTCTTAACACATTCTGTACAATCTGTACAGAAACACATTTAATTGGGCACTGCAACTTTCAAATGAAATCTTACCCATTGTGTCTTACATTTAATACAGGTATGTTTCTAACAGGACTCCTCAAAAATGTAATTGCCTTAACTGAGACATATTGTTTCTCTCATTTAACAATTCTACCAAACAAATCATGTCACTAGGGAAATCATTAGGGATTGTTTCTTGAATGCAGCATTGGAAAGTAAAATAAATGCCTTAAATGGAATAAAATACTTATTTCCAGAATGCTTGCATATAACTGGCAAATTTTCTTGTGCAAGAAATGAACTAATATGAAAATATAAATATATTAAATAATATAGAATATAAAAATATAGGAGAAAATTTCAAGAAAAAAATTGCTAAGGAAATCTCATAGATTTCTTTTCACTGACAATAATATACTTAATTACTATAATATGTAATATTATTAGCAATGAGAAAAGTTTCAGTAATGGAATGAAACATAATTAATGTTAACTCTTGTATGCTGTCCTTAAATATATATTCACTGGAATTTCTAGTTGTTACCTATTGACTTACCTGGTTGTGTTTTATAGATTACAAGATTAAAAATCCTAATTAAAATATCTCAAACTCAGTAATGTATTACTTAATTTAGTATTAGCTCTTTCAGGAATTATTAAAAATGGCTGCCTACTGCTACTACTCATTTACATTGTAGAATTCACATACTGTAAAAGTGATGAGAAATTTAGAACATTTTAGAAACTTGAATTAATTTCAGTTTAATATATTAGAAATAGGCTCAAAATGGACTACATGAATTCACACATGCAGTAGATCTGTAATAATGTGGTACCAATATACTTGTTCAGAAATTGGACTGTTGGAAAAATTGAAAACTTAATTGCCAGAACGTCATTTTGACTTTGTCTTTGTCAAATGTATGTATTAGATCATATTCAAGGTAATAACACTTTTTCTTTTGCATATTGTGTCATTTAATTATGATTCATTCACAATAAAAATTCAGGGTTACATTTTTTCAAACCAGTTTTAAATAATTTATAATGAAGAACGTTAGCTAAGAATACACACAATAGTCATAGAACTTTTAAAAATCCTATTTTTTAGATAAGGGTTTTATTATACTCTACATATCATTAGTTATCAGTGTGAGTGTAATTATAAAGATTAAGCTAAATAAATATATACTACAGGTCAAGAGGACATGTTTAAGTTATAATTTATGAAAAATAAACATTCATCACACACACTTCAAGGCTGGGGAGAAATTTGTACATGTAATATAGCAGTTTCTTGCTCGTTTTTCTGAAAAAAGTAACTTGGAAGCCCAATTAAGACAGTGGTTTTTTTTAAATTTAAGAATATCATACACATAAAGCAATCTCTCTCTCCCCCCCCCATGCCAAGAATGATTTGGATCATTGACCAGAACTTAATATTCAGTTTACAGATATTCATAACACAAGGACACAACAAAATAGAAATCAACAGGTTTCTCTTTTCAAAAATGAAAAGGTTTTAGCTTTAAAATATGCTTTCAATAATTTTAAGAAGTAATTGGTGGAATTATAGCTTCAAACTCAGAAAAACTCCTCCTCTTCTTTCTATAGGCTACTGTAAACCAATAGAAATTGCTTCATTTTTTAAAATCTTTGCTACTAGATATATTTATCCATTTATAGAAACAGCTATAGATTATGTTAAACAATGAAAATCTTTTCATCTTATTATTTTCCCTTTCTTTACTTTTGAATATAAAAAGGTGCATAATAAAAAATGTTTATGCTCCTTCAAAAAGTACATCCATTCATATATAAGAATTTGGAAATATGAAAATATCTAATTTTTTCAATAATTATAACAGGATTTCATTAAAATGTTATATGTTTCTTTTTATTTTAAACTTGAAATAAGCTAACCAAATATTGATAATTTAATGTAGATACCAATAATATTAAGTAAAAATTGCAGAATAAGTAAATTTTGTATTTTACTTTCCTCCTGCTTGTTCACACAAGTACAGTATTATATATTATTAGTCTTTAGCATTCCAAAAAATGTAATCTTAAAAAAACCTCTACCATTAAAGATCTCTTGAGGAAAAATGTTATTCCTGTAAAACAAGTTATTTGCAAGTGATACTGAATAACGGTTTATGTATTCTTCCTAAAATCTTCCAATTGTTTAACCTTTTTGCAATGTTTTAGGGGAAAGAAATATCACTAATCCAAACAAAAAATCAAAATAAGTTATGTGAATATGCTTGTGTTTTAAACTTAATTTCTTATGTCTTAAATACAACACAAATACATTGATTTTGATATTAACGTTTAAAACCATCTTAATCTTTTTTTCAGAAAGAAAGAACTGGCGCCCCTTAGCGTTCATCTCTTAAAACATTTAAATCACTTATTTGCATAGGACATTTTTTTAACATTCCAGAAAGTTTTCAACATTTGCAGTTCTTCCACCCAGAAGCCAATGCAAACAAGAAAACAGGATTTAAAGGGATTTAAACAAACAAAATTTAACGGTAGTACAGGAAAAAACGTATATAATGTTGGGGCAAACAGTTCGACTTTTGAATTATTAGATTTTCCAGTCCTTATTTTGGATTTATGAAAAAAACTGACAGCTCAAAGCTTCAAGAGCATTCAAAAGATTCAGTGACTTAATATATTCTTGAAATAGGCACACCAAAAATATTCTCATTTGCTCTTCTTACAGCTTTATTATGCTTCTATTCCCCTATGATGATTCCAGAAATGTTTAAAGTCATTGTTAGTGTTGTGGTAAATACATTTATTTTTAAAAAGGAACTGCAAGGACAAATTTATACTAAACTATTCCCATAAAATGTTTATACTCAAGCTTCTTTACTTGATATCTAGGGTATGTTATTAACTTTCATCTAAACTAGAATTAGCCAAATGCACACTCTAATAAACTGCTATTTGAACAATATCCTTCAAAGGAACCCAAAAATGTTTCAAATATATATCACATTTCAGTTCCAACTGTGAATATGCTTCTCCAAAAGTAAAGATTAAATAATCTCAAACGGAACTTGAAAAGCACTATCAGTCTAATTCACAAATGGTGAGGCCGATAGTCACCAAGTTTCTCCTATCTTCTTAAAATATGGACGTTATCAAGATGTGAACTGTTAGAAGTGGATTTTGACTGAATTTTGGACTGTTCAAAACATTTATATTTAAGAAGATACTGTTTACGACATTTGACTGAATTCTCAAATCAAATAATTTGTTTAAAAATTGCAACACTTTTAAGTTATTTTGCGGAAACCTAAATCAGCAGACACTTTGGTCTGCAAAGTTACTCACTTTGCACCGTCTTGGAACTCAACTAACTACAGGCAGGAGATCGAGACTACGCACACGGCCTAAAACTACCAACGGGTATTCAGAGACTCCAAAAACACTTTTCGCGTTGGCTTTTGATACTTTGATACTCAAATCGAGAATCACCCAGTATGTCCTTCACGGTAGAAGATAATAAAGTTCGTAATATTTATTCGCGGATCTAAGATTTTTGTCTTTTTAGGCCGACAACCAGCTCAATATTGAATAAAAACTGAGCCCTCAAGTTTCTCCAGTTTTTTTCATGTCCCTCCGCCCAACCTCAAAATAAAAATCAGCCATATGCAGTTTAGGCAGAAAGACTAAGTTGCTTAAAAGTATTTCATCGGGCCTACTTTGCCTTTCAGACTTCCAATGAAGATTTAAGAACTCAGAATGCTACAATCCGATTAAAAAAAAACTTTCTCCTCTCCCGACTTTTTTCTTCTACAAAATATAATTTTGTATACTAAAGTTTGCCGATTGAAAAGTATCTACACCAAAATAAAAAATAAAACGACGTACAGAGTTCATCGCTCCCCAAAGGCCAAAACTTCTGCGTGTAGACTTCCCGCTGCTCTTTGTTTATGGGCAAAAGAGGCAAAGCCAAAAGACGCCATTGAGGGGGCGCAAAGCCTAATCCGCCCCCATTTGCAGGATAGGAACGGGAAGGGCAAAGCGGATCTATGTCGCGGAGAGGCCGAGGCCGGGGCAGGGGCCACCATTTTCCCTCTCACCCTCCGACCTACAAAGAGAAGAGTTACTGGGGGGGGGGGTTCCGTTTTGAGTTTGTGTAATTGCGTTTTACCTTCGTCCAGCAGCCTCTCGAGGTGGTTGAATATCCCGCAGAAGTTAGGGAGGCTGCTCATGAGCTTCTTGTCGTTCATCAGCTGCATCAGGTAATCGGGGCTCGGCTTGGGCTTCTCCTTCGTTTCCATTTCCCCAACCATATTCCAAACAGAGAGCGAGCAAGCGCCCGCACCAGCACTCGTCCAACCACCGCACTGGGTGCACGCCAGGCGGGGAAGAAACGGGGTGTGTTATGTGGGCTGAGGGGGGGAGAGGCCTCTTCCCCCCCTTAGGAAAACAAGAGAGCGGAAAAAGGGGGTCTCGTCAACGAAGAAGCCAGAAGCACGCCGCGGCGGGTCTCGGAGGAAAATAAAAAGGGAGAAGTCGATGACCGCCACCCCAAACCCTCCTCAGCCGCCGCCGCCACCACGGAGGGTTGCGCCCTAGTCTTCTTCCACCACCCCGACTGTACAGTGATCCTCCTCCACCGCCGCCGCTTCCTGTCGCCGCTCCCACTGGATGCCTTTCTCCAAAGCGGCGCAGTCTTCGGTAGTTCCCCCTCCTCTCCCTCGCCGCACACGCAGACGTTGGTCGCGGCTCCCTTTTCTCGGCGCTGCTGCCCCCTGGTCTGTCTCCGCGG
>JANHZT010001282.1:16701-31772 GCA_032468215.1 Stegonotus admiraltiensis
GAAGTCCCGATCCAGAAAAGGGCGCAACTGGCGTATCAGGCGGACCTGATAGAAAGCCCCCCTGGCCACGGCCGTCAGACCACAATGGTGGTCTGAAATCAATTCCTGGGAGAGCAGTCCAGAATAACGGACAGTCCAAGCCAACTTTTTTACGCATAGTTTTTATTCAAACTTTTAAACCAAAAGATAAAAGCTAACACAAACTAATAGAAAGTAAGGAAGAAAAAAAAAGTAAGAAATCAAAAGAAAAAGAAAAGGTTCAAGAAAAAGAAAATAGACAAGGAAATAAGTATATTGGCTTCTGATATTCTTCAATGTAGTTATAAGTACAAAACTATTTTAACCTCCCTCTCTATAAAATTTCATATTATTCTTTTTTTTTCTATAATGTATCCTGCCTAATCATAAGTCACAAAGTTCTCTTTTTTTTAACATTTTTACACATAAAATCCATAAGAGGCTTCCAGCGTGCAATAAATGTAGATTACATCTTTTTTCTAATCAAAGAAGTTAATTTATCTGTTTCAGCACAACTTGAAAAACTTTTTTCTTTTTTTCTCTTTACTTCCTGTTAGTTTATGTTACCTTTTATCATTTTCTTCTTTTTTAAAAAACAAAATTGTATATAATAGAGCTATTGTTGATTGAACCTGTTCAGCCCTAACAACCAAGGATAAGGAATGGACATAATGGCATTGAGTTCATGTTATCAGAATAGCAAGAAAGTCAAGAATACACATCGATAAGGGAAAACATAGTCCTGTTTTTGTCACATGGTTGACTGGGTTCATTGAAGAGGTTAAAATGCTGCAGAAACACTACAAAGGGAACAGTTAACCCAGTCAACAAATTCTATGTTAGATTCAATCCAAATCAGTCTTTCACTGGGCTAAATTAACTTCACTCAGGTATTTCTGTACTATAGAATTGTTGATGACACAAATTCTTGCTAATATTATCCAGGTGCTTCTTGGAGAAAGTGAACAGGAACTTTACATATTCAAAAAAAAAAAAAAATTTGACCCAGTTTGAATGACTGTGTCCTGTTAGAACCACCAGTAAGGAGATTTAAGAGAGTTAGGGACTAAGTAGGTTACCTAATTGGGTTAAATGTTTTGTGTATTCAGGGCATTCATGCTGCAAATACCTAATTAAGTAGAAAAGTATTTTCTTTGTTTTAGAAAGTTTACATTTAACTTATATGGGAATAAATACCAATTAATATACTAGAATGTATATCTGAATAAACATCTACAAGATTTTATTAGCTAGGTTATTTGATATTTGTAGGACATGTCCAGGCTAAGCCTGAGGGAGAGGTCAAGCATTTCATCAGTCTCAAGTCCCTTTGCACCCACAGTCTAAGTCTAGCCCACCCTGAAGTTTATTGGCTCTTATCTACCACCAATTTGCTTTGACTGTTAGTAATTCAGATTCTTGTAGAAAGTGTGAGCATGGATTGAACCTGTATTCATTTGAATGACCTTGGCTCCTGATGTCTTGTGCTTTCTTTAAGTTATTGAGTCAGCGCTGTCCGAAGATGTTTTCATGGTCATGTGGCCAGCATGACATCACACTACACTGCAAAGATACAGTGAATCATGGAATAGGTGGTACCTATTTATCTACTTGCAATGACATGCTTTTCAACTGCTAGGCTGGCATGAGCTGAGACATACCTACTAAATGTCAAACAAGTAAATAAACAAAATGCAGCAAAATGTAGAAAATAAGATCTGATTTTTTTTTCTTGATCACTTAGAATGGGAATACAAATTCCAAATTTAACATTGTAAGCCTCCCAGAATTACCATGTGGTGAGATGGGCAGCCAATAAATTTTACAAATTCATCACAGAATATTGCATGATCTGTTGCTGGCTGCCTGTTTCTGTACTCCTTCTAGAAGGATACCCATAGATCCTAGATGGTAAGATTAAAAAATGTTTAATACTGGTTCTGTGGGCGTGGCTTGGTGGGTGTGGCAGGGGAAGGATACTGCAAAATCCCCATTTCCTCCTGATGGGACTCAGGAGGCAGAGAATAGATGGGTGTGGGGCCAGTCAGAGGTGGTGTTTACTGGTTCTCCGAACTACTCAAAATTTCTGCTAGTGGTTCTCTAGAACTGGTCAGAACCTGCTGAATACCACCTCTGCCATAGACGCATATTCCCTTTTTAAAGTTCCATTGGATGTTACAATGTTATTCTTTTAACTAAATGCACTTTGTTGTGATTGGGGGCAAATACTGTATATTTAGACCCTAGTTTTATTTTGCAGCTGTGTAGGCACAGTTAGGGTTTTCATCTCACAAGAATGTCTAGAAAGGCCGCTAATCAAACCAGCAGCAACAACAAAAGCTCCTGAGTACTAATAAAGAACATTTATTGCCTCCTGGGTTATTGAGGAAGTGGACAATGGTTCATGAAAGTATTTGCATAATCACATTTTATGTAATTCTCCTGTTATACTTTCAAATCATAATGTAGATAATAGAAAAAGCTAACAAGGGAAAAAGCATTATATTACTACCTGAATCTTGGCCTCTCTGGATTCAGCCAAATCAATGATTGCTGACACAGGTCATAAAATATCAAAACACAGAAATGTTATTCTGAATGCCCAGTTTAGGAAGCTTTTTGTGTCTAGCTGTTATTCCCTTTCTCCTATCATTAACACTTGTGGCACAAAGCTATAGGCAACATATACTAGTTCAACTGTTGAATATATACTTGCCACACTACTATGGCACAGGGACTTAGCCAGAGAAGATGACAATCAGATGTCAGTTCTTCCGCTTCAGTATAAATTAGCTTTGTATAACAGCATATATCATTTTAGGAAATGTATTTCCATGCTAACTCCCAAACCAATTAAGACTGTAACCCCAAATATTTCAGAATAAAAAACAAAATGAAAACAGGTCTGGTGGTTATTTTTATTTATTTGAATCAGGATGCAAAGCTGCTCTAGGAACTATTTACAAGGGATAGAAAAAAATAGCTGTTTTGGATTCCCTTGGCAATTGCTAATGCTTGCTTGAGCAGCTGGGAGCTATAGTCCAAAATGTTAAATGACCGTTTTCAACACGTAATCATATAGGAAATGTGACACATAAACCTAGATATTCCCAATCAGCACAGCATTTCTCAGGACCAAGAGAGTGGCTTTAGTTCTGGATGATGTTTCTTCTTGACTTCAAAGTCCAGTCATTACGCCCTACTCCCCAGATCCATTTACTGGTGGAGATAAGTCTCCTCCATCTTCGCTGATAAAACATGGGACAAAGGACCAGGCTCAGAAAACATGCTTCTTTAAATGCTGCCTTCTTCAATCTAGCTCTCTCCAAGTGTATTGGACTACAATTCCCAACATGCCCAGAGAATATATCAAGGGTTAGGAATAAGTGGAGTTGTAGTACAGTACAGCAAATCAGGAAAACAGCAGGCCATAAAAGCTCCAAGAACAAATCCTGAGATGCTCCTCCTATTGAGTCTCTTGCATACTAGTATGCACAGGGGGCTGCATGAAGCCTGGTGCTCCTCCCACCATTGATCAATGAGAGAATCTAGCAAGGGAGAGAGAGTTGGATGAAGGGGAATAGTGGCTGGATGCCCATTGTGCTAAGAGTGAAGCACAATGGAACCTCCCACTCAGGGGTGGGTTCTACTTACCTTTACTACCGGTTCACAACGGGAGCATACACGCATGTGCAGATCATCAATTATGACATCCAAGCAGGTGGGCGGAGCCTCCCACCACTTTTACTACCGGTTCTAAAGAACTGGACAAAACCGGGAGCAACTCACCACTGCTCCCACTGCCCCCCCCCTTGACTGTGAGCCTTTGTGTTCATGTGTAGAGGGCCCAACGGGTAGGGAAGCTGGAAAGTTAAAGTATCTCTAGAGGGCAGGGTTAGGGAGGGCAGTTATATCCAAGTGGTGACAGGCAGGGGTCATTATGACAGGAGTCAGAAAGCAGGCCACATGTAGGGAAGATGCCCTCAATGTTTACTACTGGTGGTGTCTTCTGGCCATCTGCACTCACACCTAGGCCCGGCAGATCAATGGGGCCTGGGGTTTTTGACTGCTGCTGCTTCTGTGACACAGTCTGATGGCACAGTTCTGTGCTGGTTCCAATTGGTGTTGATCAGGAGTGAGAAGTCCACCTCTTCCCTCCTGCTTTGTGGGGTGCCACAGGACTTGGTGCTTGTACATCGCCCAGAATCCCTCTGTGAGGGACATAGATTTTTTAAAATTTGATAAATTAATTGAATTAATTAATTAATTAATGAAATGGGGAAGGCTAGGAAAGGATAAGTGATGCCTCTTCTGGCCTGCAATGGTCCATGACCCAAGCAAGCTAAAGCAATGATTTTGAGCTTTAGGAAAACAACCTCAAATTAAAATGTCCCTCTATGAGCAAGTCTGCAAAGGAAAATGCTACAACTGGGGATTATCAGATGGCCATGTTTACAGTTGTATTATCTCTAATCCATCATTTTTTAGTTGGTTGGACCTGGCAATAGCTGCCTATGTCTTTGTTACCTGATAACGTTTTGGAAACTATCTGGAAGTTATATGTAGTACAGAATATGGCTACTAACATATTACATCTATGTTAAAAGCTCTTATCCTGATCATTGTTTTGGGACACAATTTAATGTCCTAAAAGTTCATCGCCTAGTCAAAACAGTGAGAGATAGTTTGTATTAATATAAAAGATGATAAATACCCTACTTAAAAAGTTGCCCTTTAATTAAAATACTGTAACTGCTGTGGGTATGCTGAGGCATAGAAGAATATGAACTGTGGAAATGAGGGGTCATTTTCCTTTTTTTTGCAACTGAGGATAGCTCAAATGATCAAAACATACTTACAGGATTTAAGTTCATACAGATACTGTATATCAGTACCCAATTATGCCTCATCTTTGGAAATTGTTTTTAGTCTCCTTAATATAACGAGATTCAGCTTACTTCAGCATTTGCCAGGAAGACTTTAGATGGCAAAATCCAATTTGTTTTAATAATCACTGGTAACATACCATTTTCTTCACCACATCAGCAATTGTTTTTCTAAATACAGCCCTAATGGGCAAGAAAAAAAAACACATTACAGTACTGGATGTTGTGACACCAGAAGGGCGAGATTTTATAAAAGTTAACATCTCCATAATCATGATTTGGCAAACTGAAAACAGCTAAACCACAAAGGAAAACACAGCGCGCACACAGCCTCACATACATAATCATCTTTCCCTTCTTTTATCTCACAGATTTCTATAATAAACTGGTTGCTAAAGAAATCTGATCAAATTGTGACACAGTATTTTGAAACACTTCATGGAGTTCATTTGAAACATAACAAGTGGCCTCTTATCTGTGTACTATTCCAAGAAGGAAGGCATGCTATTTCGTCATCCCAGCTGAAAAACTAGCTGGTTTCGCACGTAGACCCAGAGAGAAGAGAGACAGAGAGTGAGTTTGCACACATACTAGTAAACAGTGGTAACCAAAACTCTTTCCTTTTCCCCCTGCTGCTGTTACTGCTTGCTGGAACTGGAATGCAGGAAGAAGTATCACCCAGATTCCTAAGAACTCACTTAAGTCAATGTTTGACTTTTTATTTGCTTTTGACCATAGCTGCAGTTTATTCTGTGGTAGCATTCTTGTTCCGGCTCTCCCAGCTGAATATGGATGCATCTCTCACTGGGGTCATGCACCCTTTTTACAAATAGACCCACTGAAGAACTTACGTGAGCGATGCTTACTCATGCTTAATGATGAGGCTGACCGTTTTCCAAGCAAACATTTCACTGAAGAGGGGAAAGGCAATGTTGCACCTTTTCAAGTTAAAAATAGGCTTTTGTAATTTGGGGATATGCAAAATTAGTTGCAGCAGGAGAGGACAGCATGTTGCTTCTTCCTGTGTCAGTAGATGGATCAATAGCTCTAACCAGCCCAACCTATATAAAAAAGGTATTTTTAAGACTATTATCTAGATATAGTGGCTAGGGTCTAATACTAAATCATCTTGGGATATGTTAGGTTTTGGCTTAGTGCGGTATGTAAATACTGCTGGTGTGGCAAATTATGTTTTATAGCTTAGTATACTAATTGGGAGGGACGCAGTGCCTCAGTGGCTAAGACACTGAGCTTGTCGATCAAAAGGTCAGCAGTTCAGCAGTTCGAATCCCTAGTGCCGCGTAATGGGGTGAGCGCCTGTTACTTGTCCCAGTTTCTGCCAACCTAGCAGTTTGAAAGCACGTAAAAAATGCAAGTAGAAAAATAGGGACCACCTTTGGTGGGAAGGTAACAGCATTCTGTGCACCTTTGGCGTTTAGTCATGCTGGCCACATGATGATGGAGAGGTCTTTGGACAGAGCTGGTTCTTTGGCTTTGAAATGGAGATGAGGACCATCTCCTAGAGTTGGGAACGACCAGCACATATGTGTGAGGGGAACCTTTACCTTTTTATACTAATTGGGTTGAGAGGAAGCAATCCTGCAGATACTGGGCCTGAAGTCACTGAGAGCATGGCTGGTATGCTATAAAGAAGTTCAAAGAAAGCATGGGCTAGCTAGATTCAAATCTTTGTTTCATTGTATGACACAGGACCCATCTCAAGGGGGGCTGTTTTGAGATTAAAATAAGGGGAGACACTCAATGTATTAGCCCACTCCAGAGAAAAGCTTAAAGTTAAAATATAGCAATAAATACATAAATAAGTTAATGCTTAGCATCTTCAACTGGATTAATCAAAAGCAAGAATAAATAAGATCATTGGAATAATTATGAGAATAGTAATGGCCAGAAAAAAATAGTTAAGCTTGATTGTTGAAGAAAGACATCTGACTATTTAGAGAAAATGAGTTACACTTGTACGATTGTCACTATTTCCAAAATTAATCATGTGTAATACTTTGCAATCCAAAAATAAATCATCTATGCCCTTTCCCAAACAAAAAGCTCTTTTCTGAACTTTGAAGCTGAACTGCATTACCAAGAAGAAAAGGCTTCATTTTTGAAATGTGAGTTTGAAAAGTTTGAGACTTTTATATTTATGTGATGAGAATTATGTCACAAAGTTAATCATTCCCAGGATATAAACATTCAGGCTAATGAAAAACTTCTTGTGCAAGCAGTCATTAGTCAGGAGCATAACATTGCATAATGCTTTCTAAAACATGTGTTATGTGATCAGAGTACAAGGCTAACATAATACAGACAAAGTGTTTATTCCATATGCTGACCTTTCCTAAGACAGAAATGGATACATGTGACGTGCTGTTCTTGCCAACTGGGACCTAATGCCAATAATTAAACTTGATGATACAAAGGAAGACAAAATTGTCTTCTTTTCAGCCTTTAAGAAGCAGCTTTCAAGTTCTTACATTCTGCCGTAATAAATGTAACCATAGCCACGTTGTCCACCGGGAACATCGCTTTTTAAAGCTGGAATCAATAAAGACTTCAAATGGTTCCTGGCATTTGTAGGAGAGAAAACACATACTCATATAGATACATGTGCACACACATGCACTATCACACACAATTGCTTTATTTGCCAAAGAAGTATAAAGGTCAGAGGAACAAAGACAGCCAAAAGAATGCATGGCACATCAAATATCAGCACAGAACAATGTTTGAAGTTCTTGAGCAATAACATTAGCAAGAAGTTGTTACTTAATCTCCTACCAGTATTACTGAAAAGAACATTTGCGAAACCATTCAGGCAATCATGCTATAATTATGATAAAAAGGGTTTTGCCGCATAATTTTAACTCTTCGCACAAGTACTTCTTTAGACCTAGCTTAATTAGGAAGAACAAAGAAAGCCATGGCTTGTAAAAGAACCACATGCACTTAAAACTGTTATAGATAGTAGATAGCACATACATAGAAGTATCTTTACTTACTGATGGCATCCATTCTATTTTATGAAATCCTGAACTAATTCCCACTGAAACAAGTAATTTCCCAGCTTGGTATACTCCAGATATATCCTGAAAGTTCCAGCTAGTTTTCATAGTAAGAGACAAAGCTGCAATGAACTCACTGGGAGTAAATACGGATCAACAATTTCTTCAGCTAATTATGGGTTTCAGTTGGAAAACTAAAATTTTAGAGAAAGTATGGAGGATGGGTGGAAGTCCTATTATCCCATTTACATAGTGGGAATAATATGAGTAATAAAGTCTGGTTTTGTACAGAACAGGCAGATTTAAAACTTGTGAGATTATTTTGCTAGAACAGCAGTGTCTATCAGTGAGCATTTCCTTAGCCAACAATTTATTTTCCATACTACAAATAAACTAACCTCGAAATCTTTTAAGACCAGCACACCTATTTATTTTCTTTCAGCTTTAAAAAAATACATTTTATTAAAGATTTTAATAAAGATAATTGATACAAACTAATATAAAACAAGAAAAGAAAAAATGGAAAGATAAAAGGAAAGGGAAAAATAGAAAAGAAAAATAGAAAAGAAAGAAAAAAGATACAAAGTAGCTTTTGATCTTTACAGCAGTTACAAATACAATTAGAAATTTACCTCTTACTTTATGGTTCAACATAACCCTCATTTCCTTCATATATCCTATTTAATCATCAAAACCATAAATCATATGTTCACCTTTTTTTCTTCATGCAAAAAGTCTTTAAAGAATTTCAATAAATGTAGATACTGGATTTTTTTTCTGATCAAAGAAAATGTAGCCAACTCAGCAGGTTCTATCATCCTCACCAACCATTCTCCATTGTGAGTAGTGTCAAAATTCTCCATTGTTGTCATGCAATAATTTGCTTGCAGTTACCCTTTACAAAAACAACGTTCCATAACTTTTTCTCTTGTCCATCAATACCAAAAGAAAAGCCATTGGCTCTTTAAACTGTTTTTCCATCTCTGCAGTAATTTTAATTAATTAAAATGAATAAAAAGGTAAAAATATTTATTATAAATTATCCAAGGGTTTCCCAATATTAAATCTGTGTTCTACCTATACCTGGTTTAGCAGTTTCCTTATAATGCAAATCTGTATTCTGCCTTTGCATTTTCTCCTACCAAAATAAAGCTTACTTTTCAGGGTGCATCAATAGTTTTCTCTACACATAACCATTTTGTAATTTCTGAACCTGCTATTAATATAGGCAACTAAGCTTCTTTCTGCCAGAGGTTGGCTGGAGTTAATAGAAAGCAGAGGTGGCTTTAGCAGCCTTTCTAGACATTGTTGTGAGATGAAAACCCTAGCTGTGCCTACACAGCTGCAAAATAAAATTAGGGTCTAAATATATTTGCCCTAATCACAACAAAGTTCATTTAATTAAAAGAATAACACTGTAACATCCAACGTAACATTCAAATGATGTACTTTAAAAAGGGAATATGCGTCTATGGCAGAGATGGTATTCAGCAGGTTCTGACCAGTTCTGGGCAACTGGTAGCAGAAATTTTGAGTAGTTTGGAGAACCGGTAAATACTACCTCTGACTGGCCCTGCCATCTATTCTCTGCCTTCCGAGTCCCAGCTGATCAGGAGGAAATGGAAATTTTGCAGTAACCTTCCACTGGAGTGGGGAGGGCCTGGAGATTTTAAAGTACCCTTCCCCTGCCATGCCCACCAAGCCATGCCACGCCCATCAAGCCACACCCACAGAACTGGTAGTAAAAAAAATTTGAATCCCACCACTGATAGAAAGTATAATTCAGTTTGCAAAATTCTTGAAAAAAGAATGTAGGTTCCACATGCCCCAAATTTTTGAGAAATGTTCAACTGATAAAACTGATAAATATTGCATTAGAATGAAGATATTTAGAATAGTTTATTGATTAGACTTGCGACATCGACAAAAGAAAGATAATCTGGTTCCAGGACAAAACAGATGGAATGTAATACAGTGATAAAATACATATGTGATCAATACAATGAGTCAGCAATTAGTAAGTGAATCGCTCTTGCAGGATACCTCAATTGGTTCAATGTGTCGAGTTCTTAGCTCAACTTCCTTATTAAAAACTTGTTAAGTAATGATATATGTAGGATAACCAGGAAGCAGCATTCATTCAGAACTATGCAAAGGATGGGTGCCCTGGGGCATATAATGCAAAGAAAAATGGAATATCAAAATACCTATAAAGCAGGTAAGAAAACAGCCAATGGCTATGTTATAATCTGAATCTGTATGTATTCCTTTTTTGGTACAACAGTCATTTGTGTGTGTGTCCCTCTGTGTGTGCATGTGTGTTTGTGTGGAACATACACAGCAGTAATACAAAGCAGAGGGAAGTTTGGGAACTGCCAACTTCTTGAACTTGGACAGTCAAATGGATACATTCATTCAAATCCAGTCTGCCATCTCTCATTGTTGCTTTTAGACAGACAATAGAGACATAAAGCTTAGCCCTTTTCACATGCCACCCTCTAAAAATATCCATCACCTACTGGCAATTAACTTGGAAAAAATCTTCCCCTCCATCTGAAAATATTTTTTTAATAAGAGAAAGAGAAGGGATGAGGGACGAATAAATCAAGTAAGAATGAGACTTGTGGCAGAGTGTTCTCCCACATTCGGCTTTAATTTCATTTATTGTCCACAATTATCCATCTATTCCTGGCACAAAATCACTGCAAAGCTGTATTTATCAGCATGAGGACGAAAAAAAAGCCCGCCACCTCCACTTAATGGGTGTTGGGATTGTACATTTTGGACACGACTTCTGATGTCAACAACAACTTCATCCACACGCAATTCTTCAAATTTCTCTTCATTTTATTTTTAAATTAAAGTGGGTTGTTTTTCATCAATGGGAATTATAAGCTGGTACAGAAAACACAAGAATAGTTTTTCTGTCTAGAATTAGATTTAATGATTTGGGAAGACTTAATTGATAGAAATGCTTGAACCAAAAGTATACATGCTGATGAAATGTTGATGAAGACATGGCGAAAGGAAGTTATGCAACTTCTGTTTCATCATTGGAACAATCGAGTTTTCAGGAGTATTTCACGTAGTGATATGAAGTGTTGCTGCTGAATCTTTCTCTCTCTTCCAGGCTCCCACCCAACTTATGTTTGTCATTTCAATCTTTTTTTCCCTTCTCAACCAGCTGGGGAAATAGTTTGAGTATCTACCGTTAGTAAATGAAAATACCAATATAAGCCAAATACCTTAAATGAATTAAGTGCAATTCACCAAAATAAGCATGTTCATAAGTAAATGAAAAACATCTGGTACTTAACTGAATATCAACATTGCAAAATTTGGAATCTTCTTCCTGAATTCATTATAACAAGAAGAATCCTCCTGAGTCCTTGTGAACAACAAAAAAGGACATTTGAGTATATTTGGTGGACAAGTAAAAAAAAAATTAAAAATTGGATTCAAATAGATATATTGATTGAAAGGATTTTAAAGTAACAGTAAAATAAACAATTGTGATCACAGGCTTTTACAGTAGAATTGACGGGCAGTTTGAAAAAAGTAATGGAACTTTGTTGTTGTATATTGTATACACAAACTTGGAAAGATTTAGCATTATCCACAATGGAGAAATGGTTGGTGAAAATGATTGAACTTGTGAGATGGCCAAATTGACTTATTTGATAATAAGACTGGATAGATTATAGAAAGAGAGTCGTGTTGTTTTAGAGTACGAAGGCAAATTTATAATTGTACTTTTAACTGTAAAGAAGGGTGGAAGATATTTTGTTTCTTTATTTTCTATTTTTCTTCTACCTTTTCTCTTTTTTCAACTTCGATTTCTCTTCGATTTATATTGATTTTTTCCATTACCTTAGTTTATTTCAGTTTTTATTTTCCTTTTTAAAACTATATGCAAAAATGTACAATAGAATAGTGATTTTGTTTAGATTGTTTTGGCTATTCCTTTGCTATTTTTTTCTGTAATTTGATGTATAAACAATATATTTACATAGTTTTGCTCATCACATCAGTAAGATAAACTCTGTAAACAGGAAAGAAATTGAAATATGAGCGGAAATCCCATAAAAGATCAAGGATCTTTATTTTCCAATAATATCAAATATCTTTATGGTATCTTGCTATAAATCCAGTTTTCTCATAGTGAATTTCATTTCTACTTATTTGATCTTCCAAAGTTTCATAACAAAAACAAGCAAATATAGCAAAATGGGTTAAGAGGCCATAGCACTTTTTCTTGGCAACCAGGGCAAGCAATAAACCCAGATGTGTAATTTACCTAGTGATTACATGACAATCCATTATACTTCAAAGCTACAGGTTCTCTAAAGTTTATGTTCTACATATCACAATGGAACAATGCAATTAGAAAAATTAGCAGTTAATAATCCATGCTTTGGTTCCACTTGAGATAATTAATCTATGAGTATGTATTATAAATGCATTATAAATAATATAGTAATTGGATATTCACTTCAGCAAGAGATAATGCCTTAGATTTTTTGAATGAATATAATTCCCTTTACTTGCACAGGGTCTAAGAATAACAATTTTTTTCTCCCATCTGATTTTTTTCCCCAAAAAAGCTTAAGAAGATTTGGAAATTACTTTGCTTTGAGGTTAACATGGGTGCAAATGGAATCAGCACAAAAGGATTATGTACTGAATTTTCAGCTTAACAAATTTTAAGGCAATGGACAATTTATTCCCCTTCTTTCTAGCAAATGATTAACCAACATAAATTAAAGAAAAATTAGGAAGAAACATAGGATAAATTATTGCCTAATGTGAATAATCTTTCCCCTGGAATTCAATACAACTTAAGATACCATGATATTTTATGTACAGAAGTAACCAGATAAAAGGGCTGCAAATAAATAGCAACATTCTTCTTGTGAAGGAAAACTGAGATATGTATACATAATTTTCTGAAATCAAGATAATTTTTAAAATATAAGGCATCAAAATGACTATTACAGTTTAGTAAAAGTATTTTTGTATTCCTTTATAAGCACTTCTGATGAATGACATTCAACATGCAATTATTATAATTTCTGTTATTTTTATACACTAGATATATTTAGTCTGAGTGATGTCTGTACACTTAAGTATATTTAATTGGATGCATGACTTTATTAAACATTACATCTTACACAATGAAAATAGAATTTTAATGTTTTTGGAGACTTTTTCTTTCTTTCTAAAATTATAATAGATAAAATGGTCAGTCAGCTAGCATAGTGATAAGTCCACTGAAGTAATTTAATCAAAAAGTGGAATATTAGTTTCATTTTGATCCATTCTTATATTTATTACTGACATGCAACATACAAAATTACATATAATTTCTCCATGATAATAGACAATGTTATGTAATAGAATAAATATGTAAACAAAAAACTGGTATACACTGCATTCATAGATGAAACCTCATTCTAGTTCATATAGTGGGTAGAATAAGTTTCCCTGTAAAGGTTAGCATCCAACTTAGGTTAACAGTCAAAGGGCTTTGTGACAAAAAGAAAATACAAAATTTGGGCATCATCAATATGTTTACTGCTTGCAGGTGATATTAAAAATCTGACAATGAATCCAGATAAAGATGTTGGTTCTAAGATGGAAGGGGATTGCACAGAGGGAATGGTAATATAATGTATTAATTTAGTTAGGAGCATAAGAATCCTTATAAACCCCTTTATTTTTTTGAAGAAAGCAAAGATTGGCCATACTCATATGGTCTTTTGTTAATTTTAGCTGTCTAGAAAGGGTAAGCTTTCTGAAGTGCAACACGTATTTAGTTAATTGCAGGTTTTTTCTCATCATTCTCTTCAATTTTTTTTATAACGAGGGGTTGCCTTAAATAAAGCTTGTAAACTGTAAAGCTCCCTAAACTGTACATTATAATACAGGAAGTCTTCA
Source organism: Stegonotus admiraltiensis (assembly GCA_032468215.1). NCBI lineage: Eukaryota > Metazoa > Chordata > Lepidosauria > Squamata > Colubridae > Stegonotus > Stegonotus admiraltiensis. The sequence goes on from JANHZT010001282.1 coordinate 30,560, forward strand.
ACTTACGATCACAATGAAGCCCAAAATTGTTGTTAGATGAGTTTTGCTCCATTTTTACAATCTTTTTTGCCAATTTTTAAGTGAATCACTGCAGTTGTTGTTAGTAACACGGTTGTTAAGTGAATCTGGCTTCCCTTTGACTTTGCTTGACAGAAGGTCGCGAAAGGTGATCACATGATTCCAGGACACTGTAACCGTCATAAATATGAGTCAATTGCCAAGTGTCTCAATTTTTATCACAGATCAGCTGCAACTGTCTTAAGTATGAAAAATGGTAATAAGTCACTTTTTTTCAGTGCTGTTGTACCTTCAATCGGTCACTGAATAAACTGTTGTAAGTTGAGGACTACCTGTAAAACAAAATCAGTGCTGCTTCTTACCTCCTCAGCAGAATGCAGCTGCTTTCTAAAATAGAAAGAATTCCAAGCAGACAGATGTTGCAGCACTAGTGACTCCTTTCTTGGAGCCATCAGGTATGTAGAACCCTTGGCTGGCAGTGTCACTTTCTTTATAGCAATATCAGTTTATTTGTCTTCCAGTGAGGAGCCCTGTTTAGTAGTCAAGACAACTGCAGCAAATTGTATGAGCAATTTCTGGACATGTGTAACGTAAGGCGGTAAGGTCCCCTATTATTATTATTTAATTAATTATTAAGATCCCTATACACATGTAATTAAAATGTACAAGTTTATAAGACAAAATGTTCTTGGTTTGTTTTGATTAGTATGTAGAGTAAAGCTATCTGATTTATTGTTAAATTGGGTTTATTAATGCATTTTCAACTATGCATTTATTGTTTTAATTCTATTTTACATTCATTCTTACATTTAGTTAGAATGCCTGTTGTTTCTGCATTGGTATGAGTGATTGTATGTGTATGTGCGTATCTACATCTACAGGTAGTCCTTGACTTAAGACCACAATTGAGCCCAAAATTTATGTTGCTAAAGGAGACATTTGTTAAGTGAGTTTTGCCCTATTTTACTTGCCACAATTATTACAGTCATTAAGTTAGTAACCCAGTTGTTAAGTGAATCTGGATTCCCCACTGACTTTGCTTATCAGAAGACTGCAAAAGATGATCACATGACCCTGGGACACTGCAACATCATAAATATGAACTACTTGCGTCTGGTTTTAAAATAAATACAGCTAAAACAAAAATAATAGCTAAAAATATGGTTAGAAGCCAAAAAGAAGAGATAGAAAGGTT
>JANHZT010001282.1:118995-130008 GCA_032468215.1 Stegonotus admiraltiensis
AGAATAGAATAGAATAGAATAGAATAGAATAGAATAGAATAGAATAGAATAGAATTTTTTATTGGCCAAGTGCGATTCCACACTTGGAAATATTTTCACAGCCCTCTTTTTGACTCGTGCAGTATAGAGGTCCTTAATGGAAGGCAGGTTGGTAGTGATTGTTTTTTTCTGCAGTTCTAATTATCCTCTGAAGTTTGTGTCTGTCTTGTTGGGTTGCATAACCAAACCAGACAGTTATAGAGGTGCAGATGACAGACTCAATTATTCCTCTGTAGAACTGTATCAGCAGCTCCTTGGGCAATTTGAGCTTCCTGAGTTGGTGCAGAATTATTACATTACATGTGCAGATCATTAACCCCGTATCATATGCACTCAAAAACTGCATTTGTCTGCAATGAGAATAATCAAGGGATTAACCAAAATTATTAATTCTGGGTGGGTTATTGATGGGATTGACCTTTTCTCCAGCCCCAAGCAATGTTACATGCAGCGTGCATGTATGTCTTTAGATAGCTAGCTAGCTAGCTAGCTACTTAGGGATGCAAGCTGCATGCCTGGTGATGTAGTGACATCTATCAAAGACTAGGGCCAAAAATGATTATTCAGTTGTTGTCATCATTTGGAGGAATTTATTTATTTCACAAGCATAGTAGTCTATCCTAATCACTGACTGTAGGAAGCAGAGAGCAATCCAATATAAACACAGATAATAAAAACATAAAACTTCAAGCTAAAACTATAGGAGAGGAGCAGTCTCCAGATGCTAAATATAGCAGCCATTGTAAGTAACCGCCCACACTCCAAAACCCTGGCAGAAGAGGTTGTTCTTCACCTCTTTCCCAAAACATAACTGGGAAGTGAGGTCATAAAATGATTCACCAAGTTGGGACAGCTATCAAAAGGCCAGTTCTTGCCTTCCCATCCTTTTCATCTCCTGGGGAGAGGATCAGAAGCATCTCACCCATCCAGGTCTTGTTTTTCAAACTTGGCAGGTTTAAGAAATGTGGACTTCAACTCCCAGAATTCACGAGCCAGCATGGGAGCTGAAGTCCACACATCTTAAAATTGCCAAGTTTGAAATACACTGCTCCAGATGGTTACACGTTATAGACATATTAAGCCTCATGAACATTTAGGGGGGCCTATCTTGAACTTTAAGCGGCCAAAGAGCAAATAATCACAGCACTGTAAATGAACACTTTTGCTTTTGAGTTTTTACAGTGCAATTTGAGGTCCATTAGCAGCTGTGAAAATGGAACTGGAGATCTGTGCATTCTGAATTGCCCAACTAGAATCTGAATCACTAGAGGTAATCTCTGCAAATAGGGTTTAAAAGCAGAAGAGAACATTAGTCAGTTACTGTCTCTGCTCACAAATATTTGTTCTGGAGAAATAAACATGGCAAAAAAAAAAAGCATATTAGCCACTTTACATAACACGTCTATTATTTACTGCCATACTGCCATTATTTACAACTTATGATCCTTTCGGTGTTTATAAGTTGGAGTTTCCAGAGCTCTGGTCACCTTTCCAGCAAAGAAGGATGTTATGAGCTTTAAAAAGTAAATCTTTCCGAAAGATCCTTCCTGATGGTCATGTTACTAGATGGCCTGTAGTCCTTGAATCAGCAAAGAAACATACCAATCTAAACTATACTGCCTTGTTAGCCATGTCTTGTCTTGTGCCTCAGTGATGGAGCTGGAATTCTGCTGTATTTAAATTGTTAGTGTAGAAAAATCTAAGGAAGATGATTAGTCCTTTGTTTCCTCCCTTACCCGTGGTCCCCTGCCAGTGTGATCCACTCATCTCTCCTTAACAGGTGATATGGTGGGTTTGGACTAGTGAAGTGGATACATGGAAAGTATGGATTAGCTAGTTTTCAACTGGGATAAGTCATACATTGTCAAGGAAACTAGTGCTGTGTGCCACTTGGGCAATTTTGTTGATGTGGACACAGTGCTCTACTAAAAGAGCAGCAAACTTTGCCTGACAGATAGGTCACAAGTGTGGGTAGGAAGAGAAGAGATTGCAAGAAGTGATATGGGTCTCCTCTATGCTTGATCTGTCTGACTGGCAGTGTTTGACTATAATTTAATAGTTATTTTCATTAACAGTAATGCACTGAAAATCTCTGCTTATTGGTTTCCTGTGATGGACAGGGAGCAATGTGTAACCAAGGGATTCAGTTCTCACATCATGGGCAGTGACACATAGCCCATAGAATATGCAAAATGGCTGGCAAGGATGCAAAGCAGCACTGTGTCCCCTCCCATCCTGTTAAAAAAAATCTGTAAAAGGTGTAACAGTGCGAACTCCCATTTTAGGAGAAGCAAGAGAAAGCCTGTATTAATAATTTTGGAATGTAATGTACTCATTTGGGAGAGAACCAGCTGGCAACCAGCTGGCAGAATCCATCCTTCTTTCCAGGTTTAAATTGTTCTCTAGTGGCAAATCTCTGTGTATTGAAAGTTCATATAATGCATTACCAGTCAGTCCTAGAGTGCTACTCAGGCATTACAAGGTCAGAAACCCCTCACTCCTGCATGCCAAACCAAAATGGCCAGAGAGGACACTGCTTGGCAACTGATCAGGAGAGGCTGCACCTTCAGCAGCCAAAAGTGGCAAATGGGAGCTGGGAAAATCTCAGTCCATGACAGTGTCATCCATTACATTGTTGAGGCAAAGATCTAAAATTATGTCCATGACAAAAATTGCATCAGGCCAGAGGAAGAGCATTACTTTAAAATGGGGCAAGCAAGAACAATAGCACTTGGTCTTATATACCTCTTCACAGTGCTTTACATCCCTCAACAATCTGGGTCCTCATTTTACCAACCTCAGGTTATAAGTCAACTATAAGCCAGTGAGCATCGAACTCCTGGCAGTGAGCTGAATTAGCCTGCACCACTGCATTCTAACCACTGCGCCACCACAGCTGCCACTAATGAATTTGAGCTCCCTCTGCTGTGGACTTGGGGGTGGGTGTATAAAAACCAATCCCTAAGGATATATCCTGAAAGACAGCAGGGCATCTTCATACTACAGTCAGAGGCATGTTAAGATGAAACTTATGTCAAGCTCAACCCTGGTCATAGCATCCATATAGTGCTTTTGGTAGGATGTACAGATGTTGTTTGTCATTGCTTCCTCCATGATTTTTCTTTTCTTTTCATGCTATCTCCCTAGAACCTGCACATGATCCCTGACCGAGTGTTAACTAGGGCCAACCCTCCTTAGTTTTTAAGTTCAGCCAAGCACAGTCAGATATTTCCACTTGCTGAAGCTTCTATGAATTTTAGTTTATCAGGATCACAAAGGATGACACCATTCTCCAAACTCTATATTTGTACCCAAACCTGAGAACAGAGCTTTCCATGTCCATTAATTAAATGTTTGCAAAGCATTGTCACCTTATTCTGCTTTTCAAATCTAAATAGAACAGGCAAAAACAAATGTACAGGCGCCTGAGTTAACCCAGGTATAACAGCTTTTGCTTTTTTTAGAAAGAAGGAATTCTACATAATATTTTTAATATACTAAATTTCCCAAGAGAAAATAAACAAAGGCAAAAATATGCTTTGGCTTCTCTTTACAGGGAATACAAAGGAAATGAGGATTTCACCCTTCTGACCTGTTTCAGCAAAAATATGCCCACCCCATGCAGCTATATTTTAATTTAGCCTGACCTCAGCAGAACAGCAAAATCATGAAAGCTGCACCCTTCAGTTTTCCATTCCTTCTCCACTAGCTCTGATTTTGATTCAAAAGAGTCAGAGAATACATTACAGTTCTTCAAATACTGTACAAAATGAAGCTATTTTCAGTTTTTGATCTCCTTCCATCTTAGAGTGCTGTGAACACAACAGCCTATTTAACATTCCTGGCAGGCTTTCTCATGCTAAGCAAACACATATGTCATGCATAGCATTTCTAAAAGTAATGTGATGGTATTTGAATTCACTCACTACTTACGTAGTATCAGCCTACTCTTAAGATTCAAGGCAAAAGAAGAAAAGAAAAGAAAGAAATGAAAAGGATAGTACATAGCCTGATGTAATATTCGGAGCTTTCATTATTAATATTTATCACTAATTACTATAGTTGTACTTCTTTCATCTTCAAAACCCCATTATAAGAAATATGTAAATAAAATAACTAGGTTCTTGGTGTTCTTTCAGCATGAATTCATAATGCATAAAATTATCAGGTCTTGAGGAGGCATGTTGCAAAGAGAGGATTGAGGGTTTTTTTAACTACGTTTTTAGCCAAAATTTTAAGGGGTTCTGGGGCGACCAGGGTGGGTTTGAGGGGCAACCCACCAGGGTCGAGGCCGGGTCCAGTGGGGGGCTGCGGCATTGGGAGTGTGGGGATGGATGTCAGGGAGGGGGCTAGATTCCATACTAGTGAGGGCTGTTTAATCAGTACCATGGGTGGGAGGGGCAGATATGGTGGTAGCAGGGGGCCATATCATGTTTCGGGAGTGTGCACCCGCTGTCTTCGAGCAATTGCGCACTCTGGTCCCCAATGCTCTTCTCATTCCCCAGGTTGCACAGATCCTCAGGGCCTAGGCCTCCAGCTGATGTTGTGCAATGCCAGGTCTGTGGTAAATAAAGCCCCCCCTCATTTGCGATCTTGTTCAGGAGGAGGGAGTGGACCTGGTGGATATTATGGAGACCTGGTTGGGTCAGGAGGGTGGGGTTCCCCTCATTGAAATGTGCCCACCAGGCTTCCGCACATTCCATCAGCTGAGGGCTCAGGGTAGGGGCAGGGGGAGTGGCGGCTGTTATAAGGGAAGGTCTCTGTCCGAGGGAGGCCACTGTACCTCAGATAGCCGGATGTGAGTCCCTCCTTGTGAAGTGGGGTCGTGGGGTGCAGATGGGCTTGCTGATTGCATACCTGACTCCCTGCTATGTAGCGGCGGCCCTGCCCAAACTGCTCAACGTGATAGCCGGAGTGGCATTTGATACCCCCAGGCTTATGGTCATGGGGGATTTCAACCTGCCATCTGTTGGTGAAACATCAGAGACAGCCCAGGAGTTCATGGCTTCCATGACGGCCATGGACCTGACCCAGTTAGTTCAAGGCCCTACTCACACGGGGGGGACGGGACACTCTGGGTTTGATTTTTGTCTCTGGTCAGTGGCTGAATGAACTAGAAACAGGGGATATAGTCATTGAGCCCTTATCATGGTCTGATCACTCGCTCCTTTGACTAGACTTTCGAGCCACTAACCTCCGCCGCAGGGAGACGGAACCGATTAGGTGGTTCCATCCCAGGCACCTGATGGACCCGGATAGGTTCCTGACGGAGCTTGGGCCATTCCCTGAGGCTCTGGCTCACGACTCGACTGAAGAACTGGTGGCCGCCTGGGATAGGGCAGCCACTGGGGCTTTGGACCGCGTCGTGCCTTTGCAGCCTCTGACCCGGTGCCAATCCCAATTGGCTCCCTGGTTTTCTGAGGAGCTGAGGGAGATGAAGTGCTGGAAAAGATGCCTGGAGAGTGATTGTAGGGCCAGCCATTTCGAATCTGACTGAACACTGGTGAGGTCTCATATTAAGATCTAACTAGTGTCGATAAGAGCAGCAAAATGTAATTTTTTTTTTGCTTTGATTTATATGCTGCCCTTCTCCGGAGACTCAGGGCAGCTTACAATGCATTACGCAATAGCTTTCATACTTCTGTATATTTATACAAAGTCAGCTTATTGCCCCCCACAATCTGGGTCCTCATTTCACCCACCTTAGAAAGGATGGTAGGCTGAGTCGAATTATTTTTCCACACTTGTTGCATCTGTAGATAACCTCCCAGCCACTCTGTTTAGGGTGACCCACTCCCTTCTTTATTTGGGAGCACGGAAAGACCCCTTGCAGGGTAGGGCTGAGGATTTTGTGCAATACCTGCATGACAAAATCGCTCAGATTTGGGAGGGCTTGGACTCCGACTGGGTAGGTTTGGATGGGGTGATGGAGGTGGGCCTTGAGAGTGTTATATGGGAGGAGTTCGACCCTGTGACTCCCGAGGATGTAGACAGGATTCTGGGTAGGCTTAGCGCTGCCACATGTTTATTGGACCCATGTCCCTCCTGGTTGGTGCTGGCCTCCCGGGAGGTCACACGAGGCTGGCTCCAGGTGATTATTAATGCTTCTCTGAGTGAGGGTTTCTTCCCCTCCACCTTGAAAGAGGCAGTGGTGAGGTGCCTCCTTAAGAAGCCTTCCCTGGACCCGGCTGTATTAGCGAACTATTGTCCAGTCTCCAACCTTCGCTTTGTGGTGAAGGTTGTTGAGAGTGTGGTGGCACGACAACTTCCCCAGTACCTGGATGAAGCTGTCTATCTAGATCTGTACCAGTTGGGTTTCAAGGCAACAGTACAACACAGAAACGGCATTGGTCACATTGGCTGATGATCTCTGGAGGGACAGGGACAGGGGATGTTCCTCTGTCCTGGTCCTATTAGACCTCTCAGCGGCTTTTGATATCATCGACCATGGTATCATTCTGCGCCAGTTGGAAGGGTTAGGAGTGGGGGGCACCATGTTGCGGTGGTTCTCCTTCCTCTCCGACCACATGCAGTCTGTGTTGGCAGGGGGGCAGAGGTCAACCTCGAGGTGCCTTGTTTGTGGGGTGCAGCAATGGAGATTTTACAGTATCCTTCCCCTGCCACACCCACGCCCACAGAACCAACCCATGCCCACAGAACCGGTAGTAAAAAATTTGAAACCCACCACTGGTCTATCACTCCTTTTCCTCCTTAGCCCAATGTTCCTCAGAGATCAACTGGTTCAGAGGTGTCAAACTGGTGGCCCGCAGGTCGGATATGTCATGTGCAGGCCATGTCCACCCCAGCTCTGTGAATGGGAAAAATATCACAAAACGTCACATGACGGCAACGTGACGCAGCGAGTTTGATACCTATTCATCAGTTCATCCCTCTGCTCAGTGAAGAATTTGGCTACCCAGCCTCTGTTTCAAGTCTGCCAGTAAAGGGGAACAAATCACTTAGTGAGGCAAGCCATTTCATTGGATGACAGCTCTTACAGATTCCTCCAAATACCTAATTTGAATCTACCAGCACTTCCCTGCAAATGTAGTCCACTAGTTCTGGTCTTGTTCTCTGGGATAATACTGTAAATGACAAGTCCATCCCTCCTCTATATGGCAATATTTAGCTATCTGATCTCCTCACATGTTCTCCTCTGAGGCTAAAGGTTTTCAGCTCTTTTAACTCTTCCTCATAGGACTTATTTCCACATCTTGGTGGAACTTCTCTGAGCTTACTCCAATATATTGATACCCTTTTTAGACAACTCAAGTAGGGTTCAATTAAGGCAGAGTAGAGGAGGACATTGTTGTGACCTAGGCTTACTGCATCATTAAAACACATGAGTAGTCCCAAAAACCTCTTTTATTGCAACAGCTGTGAATTACTTTCGTTCACAGCTGAGTCCCAATTACTTGCAAAAAGTCCTTTGAGAGAAGTCCTTCGGGATAATCACCAACCTATATTTCCTTTGACACGCTGCCAAAGACCTACTTGGCAAAGGCACGTGGAGTCCAGAATCAAACAGAGATGCCGACTGGGAACAGAATTAACAACATTGCTTTCCTGAAAAGTGTCCACGTGCCTTTGTTCCTTTTTTAAGCCTTATGGGAGGAGCCAATCATTTCCAGGCCTTACTCCCAAGTCGTCCCTTTTGTTTTAACTGTTCATGCCTTCTGGAAGCTCTGCGCATGCATGCACTAGGAATAGGCTCCTCCTGTTCCTCTGCCTCTCTGCTGTCCGACTCTGGAGGCTCCGGAGTCTGCACATCACTCCCAGATGCAGAGCTCTCGTCCGGGCCTTCCCCAGACTCCAGAACTGGCCCATGTTCCTCCCCAGCCTCCTCACTGTCCAACTCCACTGCCAGCTCCTCAGACATTCTCTCCTGTGGCCTGAACTCAGTGCTCCTGTTCATGCATTCCAAGGTAGCATTTGTCTCTTGAGTAGCTACAGTATCACACATGACTCATGTTGGCTCCCTTTCATATAGTTTAGTGTCAATCCAGATGTCCCCTATCCTATATTTGTGCCTTGTGTTTTTCTTATATGATGAAGAACTTTACATTTCTCCTTGTTAAATTCCATCCTATGCATTTCAGCCCTGGGTCCTTTCTTTCATCTAATGATTTAGCCAATCCATCCCCCATTTTGTGTTCTCTACAAAATGTACAGATGTCCCCTCAACCGATTCCTCCAAATTATTGATAAAAGTGTTGAACTGAACAACCCTATGTCATTCCACATTTTATTTCCCTCTATGCTGAAGTTGAGCCATTTACAGGTCCTTTTTAGGTGCACTCCTTCAGCAACTGTAAGCCCATCTAACAGTATTACCATGTTGCTCATATTTTATCAAGTTTTGAAGGAGGATATAATGAGCCACTTGGTCAAAGGCTTTGTTGAAGTCCAATTTTAGTATGATTGTACCACTACCCTGGTCTGCCAAAGTAGTAATTCTATCAAAGATAGATATAAAATAAGTTTGGCACAATTTCTTTCAGACAAATTCTAATTCCTATTAATTTTAGCATACCTGTCCAAGTGCTCAGAAACATGCTGATAATCTGTTCCAACAGCTGTTTGTATTATCCATTCTTTTCTAATAATCAAAACCAGAAATCATAAGTGCATTTTTTATGTTTTTATGTAAAGAATATAAGGGGTTTCCAATCAGCTATAAATCAGGATATTGTGGAAAAAATGTGGATTTTTGCTAATCAAAGAAGTTAATTTAGACAACTCTGCAAGTTTCATCATCTTTACCAATCATTTCTCCATTATAGGTAGTGTCAAACCTTTTTTTCTAGTTGCTTGTCCATTAGTCCCAAAAGACAAGTGTCTGGTTTTAATTGTACTGTGATCTTTAAAATCTTCTGAATTAATGTATGTATCTGTATCCTTTATTTGGGGTGGGGGTTTAATATGTCCATCAAGTATGGTAAAATGCTGTTCACATTTCTAGCGTGTCTTTATATATTCTAGACAATTTCTCTAGTGACGAATTCCAGCAATACATCATTTTATAAACATTCTCTTTAATATTATAACTTATGTAAGTTTCAGTCCTTTCACCACATATTTTCCCATTGGTCCATTTGTATATTATAGCCAAAAATCAGGTCCTTTTATCACACATTCTTTTATTTGTTTTTCTTCTGTTCCATATTACAACAAATATTTATACATTTTAGCAATAACATGTTCATCATTAGTGCATAATTCTATTTCAAACTCGGTCTTACTTTGTTCAAAACCATAAAATCTTTTATCCATTTAAAATCTTTGGGTTAATTGTACTTGAAAAAACCATTGACAAAGACTATTCCTTTGTTTTATCAAATCTTCTCTTGATTTCATTTTATAATCTCCTTGAGAGAATTCTGATATATTATGATAAGATAACCATTTATATTTACTTATCATTTTTCATCTATAAAATGTCTCTGGTGCTGAAAAGCCACAAAGGCGATTTCAAGCAAAATCTAAGTTTATCTTTATTCCATACTAGCCTGCTTGACATAAATATTTTTAAAGTCTACCTTTACCTTAACTTTATCTTGTCATAGATATCCAATGCCACCCAAATCTCAAATGATGATATTCTAAATCCAATAACCTTCTATATCTTAACGCCAACACACAGCAAAATATAGTTTCAAATTGGGTAAACCCAATCCTCTTCTTTCTTTCACGTTATAATATCTTTTATTTAACTCATAGTTTTTCCCTTGCTATACAAATTTATATATATCCTTCTGCCACTGAATGGATTATTTTTATTAGATTTTAATTAAGCTTTTTTGCATAGCCATATTACTTTCTTCTGTTCAATCACTGAATTGTTTCTAATTTCTAATTGTTGCAACCACTTTTAAGAACTCTTATCCTCCTCCTTTTTCTATTAGTGATTCCTTCCATGCAGGCCTTCTCTTCTTTGCTCTGAGTTATTAAAATCAGCTTTCTTCAAACCATATATACGTTTGATCAGTTTTAGTTTCCTTTAAAACTAAGAATTCCATTATTATCATATGTACATCTCTGGAAGGTAGATTATCATCTACCTTCCAGAGATGTAGTTTCTTGACTAAATCTTCTCTATTGGTTAGTAACAAGTCAAGGATTCTTTTCTTCCTTCTCCAAGAGGAAAAAAAATGCAAACAAGACAGATTAAGAATTTCCTGGAAGGACCATGCTTCATAGAGGTTGTTTGTAATAGAGGTTGGAGCAATTAAACCCCCATCATTACCAGTTCATGTTTCTTTTAAAGATCTGCAATTTATTTTTGGAAAACATAATCCCCATATTTTTTTTTCTTGGTTGGTGAGTAAATAACAGCCTAGCAGGCATCAACAATGGCATTGCTTTTATTCATTCCACCACTTATTTTCACCCAGATGCTTTCAATATCAATTGCCAAGTTCATTTATTTGAATTTCTAAGCAGGAGTGGGTATTTTTTAACATACTGTGCTACTCTTTCTCTGTTTCCATTTCTCCGGTTCCTTCTAAACAAAAGGCATGCTTTAACTGCTGTATTCAGTTAGAGACGTTATTCTACCAGGTCTTTGTTATATGTATTAAAGAGCATTTGCTTTTCTGTATTAAGAGTTCAATCTCATCTTGTTTATTGTACATATTCTGAACATGAGATTACAGACAGCAACCTTTATTCTACCTGCTTTTATTGAGTGTTAAAATAGGTCCAACACAGCATTCTCATATCTCCCTCTACAAAGTGCATTTTTAATCTGTAATACTTTCTCAAACAAAGGTCAGAAATGCAATGTAGCATTGTGGAAGGTTTAGTAGTTGTATTAAATATGTGTGCGTGTGTGTGTGTGTGTGAAATTTATATTTACTGACAAAGAAATAAAGGGAGACTAGTATAGATCTACTTCGCTCTCATCAGCTAGCCATACCCTTCTGGGATTCAAACCTGGGCTTGCTTGCATATTAGGCAGATGTATTAACCTCT
>JANHZT010001282.1:146497-166370 GCA_032468215.1 Stegonotus admiraltiensis
ATTGTACACCGCCCTGAGTCCTTTTGGAGAATGGCGGTATAGAAATCAATCAATCAATCAATCAATCAATCAATCAAACAAACAAACAAACAAACAAACAAACAAACAAACAAACAAATAAATAAATAAATAAATATAAAACCAGAAAACTCACTAAAGCTTTGAAACATCTGATGTCAGGCTCAAAACCAAGAACAATGCAATTCTTCCAAGCTCTTTACTGTTTCACACCTAGAGCAAAATTCTTGACTTTACTTTCTGCATCAGCAATATATTCTATGAAATATTAGGAAGGGACTGTCTTCATCCTCTCACTCACACACACAATACCTGGGCTATTCTTCTTAGACTTCTGGAATAACCGTCCTTCCTGGGGAATCCCCCTTCTCACTACATTCCATAACATCTAAAAAACTTTGGAGTAATTTCAGAGCCGCTAGAACAGGGTTGTCAAACTTGTGGCCCAAGGACCAGATGCACCATGCACTGGCCACCCCCACCCCCAGTTTAGCGAAGGGGGAAAAAGTCATGATATGTCACGTGATGACAACGTGTCGCCATGAGTTTGATATCCCTGCACTAGAATAACAGAATATCAGAGTTGGAAGGGACCTTGGAGGTCTTCTAGTCCAACCCCTCAGGGAGGAACCCTATATCATTTTAGACAAATGGTTGTCCAATCTCTTCTTAAGAACTTCCAGTGTTGGAGCATTTACAACTTCTGGAGGCAAGTTGTTCCACTGATTAATTGTTCTGACTCTTCTTTGTGGCAAACCCAGAGATATTGGAACACTGCTATCATGTTACCCCTATGGGTGGGACCAAGATAGTTTTTGTATTCTTGTTTTAAGATTACTTTTAGGGATCGCCTTTTACTTTGTGTTCATGTTCTGTCTGTGAGAACCCTGCTAACAATTGACAACAATTGTGATTGAAAGGGCTCCCTGGCGGTGGTTCAGTAATAGATATAATTTGTAATATTTATATTGTTATTTCTGATAAATCTGGACTTTTGCTGTTTGATAGGGAGGGGTAAGATTCTAGAGATGGATTTATAGAAATGGAAGTATAAAATGAAGAGATGTTTGGTTATATTTTAAGATAATAGTGTTAACTGTTAATGTTGACTACGCTGATGGGGGATTTCCCATTTTTATTTTTTTAGTGCTTTATTTATTTATTTTGCAGTTGTAGGAGTTTTACTTGTGTAATATATTCTGTAGTAAAATTATTGGAAAGCAAATAGCTGAGAACCCAGGGAAGAATAGTAGAAGTTACTTGAAACATAAATAAGATACTGGGGCTCTTTGCCTTGATTTTCCCATAGATCTTGTGAATGGGCTTCTTTTTTTAAAGACATGGTCCCCACCTTTGGTACTCACTGTTTATGAAACCACTCATCTCTATGCTTTCTTTCAGACATTAACAAGGAAGCTTAATTGAATAAGAAGCACTGTGTTAGATACAGCAGGGAGGCCACTGAAAGTGGACCAGAGTTCAGGTTTGTCTGTTTTTTAATGTTCCTTTCTTTTAAAATAACCATCTGTCAATTTGCATAAAAAATCTTGTCATGTTTAATACCTCAATGCCTTCAGCAGGAATTGATTATGAAATTTAGCATTTCATCTGGATGAAGAGTTCTTCAATGTTTTGTGTTTTCCAATTGAGCAGCAAATGGCCAGTGTAGCAATAAGTCCCTCGTGGTGTAACAGATGGCTTTGTAATTTAATTCATATGGATCCCATGAATATTCATGCATATTACTCGAAAAATCATTCAGCAAAGCAAACAATCCTATAGCCCCAAGTCAACAGACAGGAGGGTAATGTATTTCCTTGCCAAATGTTTTATCCGTTATTAATGTACAACAACAAATGCCATTCCTCAGCTGGGAAAATTATTTTGTAATTGCTTTGCCATTGCTTTGCTTACAAGGAAGGCCTACCTGCCCATCAGAATCAGAAGGCAGAAAATCACATTGTGCAAGCAGGTTGCAATTATTGAGTGTCTACCCCATCTTGTGGGAAAGCACATCAATTGCAAGTATCAAAACAGAGTTTCATTAAGAAAAGCTCCCTGGAAAGACCAGGATTTGAATGAAGGGTGAGTATAGGGTGAATATAAAAAAGATGTTGAGACTCTAGAAAGATTGCAGAGAAGAGCAGTCATAAATCGGGATTAGGGAACTGAAGGCTAAAACATATAAACAACGAACAGTTGCTGGAATTGGGTATGTCTAGTTTAATGAGAAGAAGGACTAGGGGAGACATAGCAGTGTTCCAATATCTCAGGGGTTGCCACAAAGAGGGAGTCAAGCTATTCTCCAAAACATCTGACGGCAGGAAAAGAAGCAATGGATGGAAACTAATCAAGGAGAGAAGCAACCTAAAACTAAGAAGAAATTTCCTGACAGAACAATTAATCAGTGGAACAACTTGCCTCCAGAAGTTGTGAATACTCCAACACTGGAAGCTTTTAAGAAAAAATTGGACAACTGTTTGTCTGAAATGGTATAGGGTTTCCTGCCTGAGCAGCGGGTTAGACTAGAAGACCTCCAAGGTCCCTCCCAACTCTGTTATTCTATTCTATAATCAGCTCTGAACAGATGTCAGCATTTGTTTTGTGCTTACAAACATACGGCTTATAAATCTATGCTTTTAAAATCTATGCCATTTACAACTCACTGTGAAAAAGAGGACACTCACACATTTACATTTTGGTTATCTAATAAAATAAGTGCATAGGAATCTGCCTTAGTCAAATTTAAAATTGGCCAATTTTTCTTAGGATTGAAGAAGCTACGGTTACCCAAATGACTGACATAAAAGTTCCAGAATCTCAGACTGTGCTGAGGAATGATAGTTGTGGTGTTCCTATCATTTGGAACACATATGGACAATATTTGAATGTCAGGTATCTATGGGCAGATAATGGCTTCCAGAGACCTGAAACCAGGAATCTTTCTGTAGGCTTCACATATAGGGTTTTTTTTTTCCATTTAAATAACACGTACAAAAATACATATACCCATATAGTTCAAATAGGAAAACCTAAAGATGTATGTACTAAGAGTGCATAAAGTGTGATAAATCGAAAATAGTTCAAGATTAAATGGCAATTGTTTGTGTTCAAAATGGGAAATTTCCACCTTTCTTGATTTGTCTTCAACACAAGACAATCCCATTTCAATCTTGAAAAAAAATGTTTTGAGGTTGAAACCATCCTGGAGCACTTGCAGTTATTTTGAATTTGAAACAACCCTTTCAAATTTGACATGGAATTTGAAATATTTTGTACATTTCTAGCATGTAACTTTTGTAATTAAGACTGTGTAATGCTGCTTTTTAAAAAAATATTAGTAGAATGGGATGACCTAATGATTCTTCTGATCAGTGTAACTAAAACCTCTTTGGACAGCAAAATAGCCACCCAGAATAGTTTTAGAGTTGAGGTCCAAAAATTTGATAACAGTCATGTAACTTTTTCTACTTGAGTAAGAGGAAAAGTACAAGTTCCTGAAATAGCAATTTTTCATGGCAATTTTTTACGTTTTTGGAAAAAAAACCCCACAATTAAAATAGCTATTTGCATGCACTCCCTCTCCATATTTTGTGCATTCCTTTCAGCTTTTATAAAATCAACCTTTAGTCTTTCAGCTATTCATAATAGCTGTTTTTTTGCAAATGTAAGGTTAGCCTTGCCCTAGTTAATGTCGCACTCCAATACAGTATTTTGTAATTTGCTATAAAAGTACAGTAGACTGAAGCACTATATGAACAGAGATGGAAAGAAACATTTCTCATACTTGAAAACTGGAGTGCAACTCTGTGCCATACCTATGGCAAATAATCACTAAAACTGACACTGTAGATGACATTTACTGAAACTGAAGGATATATTTTGTTTTTAAATGAAGGAACTGATTATCCAATGTATACCTTAAATAATACACAGTTCTGTGAAAAAGTATTCACCTCTTTCAATTTTTTGAAATGTTGCCACTCATTGATATTATAGTTAATTTTGACTTTACTGGTAAGAGACTCTACACATAAACATCAGTTATTTGGCCTTTGTTTGTATTTGGCATTTATTTCACAAAGGAAATTATCCAAAAAGTCAGGTGCCAATGTAAAAAATTGCTCCCACGTTCAATCCATTGAATTATATAGCAGGCCAATATTATTAATTGGTTAATTTATTTATTTTTATTATTAAATTTATTTGCCATTCACCCCACAGTTCAAAGTGACTCTGAGCCTTGGTAATCAGATAAGATTGAGTCAGCCCCATCTCACAAACTTTAGTTTCCTAAGTCACAATGAAGTTCTCACAGCAGATTCTAGAGCAGGGTTTCTCAATCTCGGAAACTTTTAAGAAATATGGATTCATTTCCCAGAATTCCCCAGCCAGGGATTATTCTGACCTAGGCTTCCTGATATAGTAAAAAGCACACAATTAGTCCCAAAAACCTTTTTTATTATTTTAACAGCTGTGAATTCCTTTCATTCAAAAGGGATGATGAATTGACAGACTGAGGAATTCTGGGAATTGAAGTCCATGCCTCTTAAAGTTGCTGAGTTGAAAACCACTGTTAGAGGAACATCATGTAAAAAAAAAATGGAGTACTTCCATTAAAAAGCAATCAATGCCTGTCTCTTCAAAAAAAGATTGATCTATGATCCAATATAATCCCTGCCAGTTGTCTTCTTCTTCTCTTTCAGTGCTTTTTCCCTCCCTACAGGGCATGTTTTCAAAAATTCCCATTAACCATCATAGGGAATTCAATTCCATTTATTAAGACATTTTATATATTGACTATTTCGGCAATTTATTCCCAGCTCATTAGTTAAATAACCCAGTGCATTCTACCACACAGTATCAGGCTGTCATCTTAAATCTATGTTTAATTTGAAATATCATCCAACCATATTAACTGCTCTGGACCTACTGAGAATTAAATAATTTTAAATAAACATAATGGTAAAATGTATTTATTCAACAATCAAATATATGTGGTGGTTGAAAAGCGGAGAGCAAAAATTAATGCATCGCACACAATCTCAAGTGTTTCACTTCAGTAGGAATTTCATTTCGAAAGTAATTAAATTGAGGAAACATTGCACTTTTTTTGTTTCTTCTCCATCACATTAGGAGGATGCATACTCTTGGAATTATTAATTATTAGTTTAATCTTTTATTTTTACAGCCTTTTATGGCTCTAGCCCAGGTAGGTGGCAGCCCTTAGCTGAGATCGGCTGCTCTAAAAAACAAAGCAGGCTCTGTTGGATGATAGCCTGTCTGGAAAGTAGAACATAAAGCATAGAATAATACAGGTGAAAGGGATCTTGAAGTTCTTCTAGTCCAACCCTCTGCTCAAGCAGGAGACCCTACACCATTCCAGAAAAATGGCTGTCCAGTGTCTTCTTGAAAACCTCTAGTGATAAGAGTACCCACAACTTCCAGAGGTAAACCATTCCACTGACTGAGTGTTCTCAGTCAGGAATTGGGTGATTTGATATTCTGATACATATCTAATTCCCTAAATTAGAGCTATCTGGACTTCCTTTTATTGGAGATAATGGAAGCTAATGGTTAGAACTTTTAAGTGTCAGGTTTAAGGTTAGTTGCTTTTTTATAGTATGACCAGTTTAAATTGAGGACTAAAGTGGTTTCTAAAAGTAGCTGAGTTACATAAATTGAAGAATACAGTATAATGCTTATTTGGGCATGGATCCAGCTGTAAAATATATATATTCAGGTCTATTTTACAGAAGGGATATGAAAATATGATAGGTAAAGCTACTCATGGACAGAGCTTTTGCCAATGTCAAAAAAGAAAATTCCCCTATCATTCCAGTACACAATAAAACAAATGAACAATGAACTTCACCTATATTGTTTTTTTCCGCTACAGAATGCCATAAGCAGCTGCGGAGTTATGAATGGAAACCAAAGCTGAATTTAATAGTCTTTAAAATGCTGTGTATAAGAATGTAAAGTTGAAGAGCTTGCAAACAACAGCTGGAGGCTTTGAAGCTCATAAATACGGAATATGGATAAATGAAATAGCTGTTAAGCATGGCTAGTCATAGCACAAGCTCTTGAACCAATGTAATAAAGTTGTAACGAGTCAACTCTATGGGGAAAAATGAACTGACCTAAAAGAGCAATGTGATTCATTTAGATTCATGCAAACATGAAAAGGATGCTTTTTTGGGGGAAACCCAGTTGTAAAATTATTGGGCAGAAACCACTTGGCTATTATGGATTAAATATGAATTCCCACAAGTCTTATGAATTGGCTAGAAATTAAATTTTCACATTTTTACTCTGATCTTGTTATATATAAAATGAAAAGTCATTTTTTACTGAATTGCTGTGGTCTTTATGAGAAAAGGATATAGCCTTTCATATGTACAGAAGGTGTAAGGTTTCCTGCCTAAGCAGGGGCTTGGACTAGAAGACCTCCAAGGTCCCTTCCAACTCTCCTCTCCTCCATTCCATTCCATTCCATTCAGCTCAAGGTAGTTCTCGACTTATGACCACAACTGGGCCTGAAATTTCAATTTTAAGTAGGTGTGATTGTAAAGCAATCGTCATGTGACTGGATCTGATTTAATGATCATTTGCCCCATGATCATTAAGCAAATCACCATGGTTAAGTGGATCCAGCTTCCATAATTGACTTTGCTTGTTGGAATTCCGCTGGAAAAGTCCCAAATCGTGATCACATGAACGCAAGTTACTGCAACAATCATAAATGCAGGCTGGTTGCCAAGCATTCAATCTGCAGTCATGAGACCATGGAAGTGGTGCGATGGTCGTAACTTTGAGGATAGGCCATAAGTCACTTTTCCTAAGGCCATTGTGAGGTTGAACTGTTAAATCAGCAGTTATAACCTGAGAACTACTTGTACTCTTCCTGCTGTCCGGTTATGGAGAATAGGAAGTTATAACTTCCCTTCCTTTCCTGCAATGAATACAATGACAAGAAAAAACTTTACCTGGGATACAGTGGCTGGTGGGAGATACAGGAATAGTGGGTAGGAAAAGCGGGATTAGGAAGGAAAGTTTAGAGGGCACCCCATGGGAATTAGAGGGCCCAAGCCACCCATTTCATACAGGTGGACATGTACAGCCCCATTACACCTTTAGAAACAGCAGGAAATCAAAAATGTCTTCAATCAATTTCCTCTTCCTACTTTAGATATCTAGGTGTAGTCAGTTCAAGAAAAAAATGTTGACAACATGGATTAATGGCTTGCTTTAAAAACTGTGATAATGCATAATTCTGGTGCTGCTTTTATGTTTCTGTTTGCTACTGACAACCTGCTAGAATATATGTTCTGATTCTGGCAAATTTTCCCATGAAGACAGCAAATAAAATATATTTGTGGCAAATTGAACAATGTTATAAATATGGATACTGTTCCCATTCATTTAAAGAATGAACAGCATTTATTCAAATAGACATTAGTCATGAATTTAAAAAATACAAATGACTTATGATGGTAATCCAATATACCAGTAATCATAATTTTCATATCATGATTTTCTGTTTTTTAAAAAAATCAAGATTACTTTGAGATAATACAGCACCAGGAAGCAAAGATTTATTTATACTATCTTCTTTTCCACTGATTATCTTCTTCCCTTTCATTGTGCGTTGATAGTGATATCATGACATGGAATTTTAGAGATACAGTATAGAAATTGAGACCAGAGAATAAGTCTGGACGGTATGTAAAAAATATGGCGCAATCTCAGCATTTTTACATTATAAGATTATTTATATGTACAAGTGAAAAGACAGTAATTTCATTTATCCTTTGTTTCAAATTCCTTTAAGTAACTTTTAAAAAAAGAATTGAATTCCTAAATTCATCTGATTTTATAATATCAGATTTCAATGAAATTTAAAAAGTAAATTTCAATTAATTTAAATGATTCATTAATAGTCTCCAACTCACACTTATGTTAAAAATCAACAGAGATTTTCATTGTTTAACTACCAGTGCATAGGCCAATTCAAGAGAAACTACAAACCAGTAAAACAGCTCCTGATGCTACCATCGGCTTCAGATTATTATTAATACACCTCAAGGGAATCCAAATTTTCTTAGGAAAAATACAGTTTAATAAGTAAAATGTAACAAAAATGTGAATTTCCATTTTTACTTTTTTCTCTTCCCCCCCACCCCAACACATTAATTTGATCACCACTGATGGGTTGCTTGGGTAGATCATGTACTTAATGTACAGCCCAATACATTAATTTATACTTGGCTATGATATTGAGGGAGTACTCATGCTACAAAAATTTCTGTGAAATGTATGGACCAGTTTTATCAGCATACCAAAGTGTACAAAATTCCAATCCCAATAAAATACTATTAATCATAATTATATAAGCATTTAAAATTCCAAAATATTGCAATTAGAAAAAAACACATAAAATTGTACGAAAACATAAATTACATTTCAAAATCTGTACATGATTCATCTCACAATAAGGCATTGATCACAAAAAAAATACATTCTGTACAAAGTCACTTATTTTGGTTAAGAATCTACAATCACTATTTTTTTTAAAAAATGAAGAATGTATGTGCATATGTCTAGTAGCTAAAATAAAATAAACTGACAATTCTGACTGATCACTCTGATCTCTAGCACCATCTTAAAGGAAAATTGAGTGAAAGCTGTGGTGACCAGGGAAATGTGGTGATCTATTCCTTACTAAATTTTACTTTGAACGGGCAAAAGGGGTTGGCTAAAGTTGTAACATTTTATTTCTATTTATTTATTTAAAACATTTATATAGCGGCCCATCTTATAATCAACCCATGGAATCTCCTAACTTCCAACATAGCTTATGTCTGTCATTTCTTTGGGGACCAAAATATGCTTCCTGCTAAATCAAGTCAAACTTCCATTTAATTATAAAAAATAATTATGAAAGGATTGGTCACTGAGAAAAATGGTTTGCCATTCTGCTTTTACCTGTACTTTACCCATTTCTGAATAATTCCTTTGAAAGTTTAATGCGTCAGCAAGATAAACATTTTGTGTTTTTTTTTAAAAAAAGAAGCATTTTGGCCATCTCTTCGCATGCAAATCAATTCCATGTCAGCTACTTTGCTTGGTTATCAATTTAACCAGAATTCATTAAAAATACAATCAGAGTTCAAGATATACACGAGCAATGCATTTCTACTATATGTTGCACAGCAACAGTATTTTATAAAAGCAGCCTCCCTGCAAGAGCTGTAATCAACCCTAGATTTTAAAATAACTATTCTACAACATGTTGGCAAATTTCTTCTGGAAAAATAATCCATCAAAACGGTGTATTCAATACTGCTGCCTTTATGTAGATCTTGGGTTAGCAGTTATAGATAGGAGTCTGAAGTAAAACACTGGTTGTATAAATCAGAAGAACTACAGTCTTCAGCAAACTAAAAAGAAGTCCCGTATTGTCACTTTGATAAGGCAACGTCCTTAGGGTCCTGACTGAAATTCGGTGTCGTCCATCTGAAGAGTGTCATTATCACCCAATAATTCTGTTTCAGGCACAGAGCCCTCTTCATCCTCCTCTTCTTGGACCAGTTTCTGAGCAATGTCTTCTGTCCCATTATGTACCTCTTCCACTCCTTCGGTCAGGAGAGCAGCCCGGTCAGCCATGGAAGCATTGGAGGGAGCAGTTGTTACATATCCTGTACTAGTGGAACCACTCCCGCTATGATGGGAAGCTGGTTTTGGAATCATCTGAGGACCTATCTGTTGAGGAGCCATCTGCATTGGGATTTGGACAGGATAAAAATTTGGCAAATATGCTCCATAAGCTGGCATTGGTTGGTAACCATTGACAGGAATGTAAAGTTGAGGAGGTGGCACCATTGGTCTTATTTGTCCTTTCATTGGTATGAACTGTGGTTGAGAGAATGCTTGACTTTTCTGCTTTGGCCCAACATACCTGGTGTTGCTGACATTACTAACAGGACTTGTACTGAGGGAACTGGTTTGTGTAGTGTTGCTTGCACCAGAGGTTTGTGCAGAACTGTTGTAATTCGACAGGTTTCCCCATGTTCTCAATCTGTTGTGGATATCTTTGAATCTTGGTCTTCTATTGGGAAATTCATTCCAACATTCTAACATCAGTGAGTACATCCATGCAGGACAGTCATCTGGACATGACAAAACCTGCCTATTTCTAATCATCTCAATGACATCTTGATTGGAATAGCCACAGTAAGGCTGCAAGCCATAGCTGAAAATCTCCCACAGCACAACGCCATAAGACCAGATATCTGAATCAACTGAAAATTTGCCATACATGATTGCTTCAGGGGACATCCATCGAATAGGAAGAGGATTATTTCCCATTAGTTTATAATAATCAGCAGAATAAACTTCCCTGAAAAGACCTAAGTCAGATATTTTCACACTGAGTTTATCAAACACAAGCACATTTCTGGTGGCCAAATCTTTGTGGACCACATGGTGGCTTGAGAGATATTCAATTCCTGATGCTATCTGAGTTACAATGTGAAAAAAATCAGCTGGCTCCAATGTTGATTTCACTGTCTTATCGTCATCGGTGCTACCAACATCAGAGTGGGGAGATCTCATCACAAGGAACTCATGAAGATCACTATGAGCACAATAACTAAAAATCATGCTGATGGGCTGTTCTTTGGTCACTATTCCTAGTAAACAAACTATATTGGGATGCTGTAATCTTGATCTCATCATTGCCTCATGCTTAAATTCTTCTCGGAGAGTTACATCTGCTTTATCCTTGAGGGTTTTGATGGCAACGGTTTGTGTTTGCTCCCCTGGAGCTGTGCCAAATAGGTGACCCTTATAAACTTTTCCAAACTTCTCTTCACCCAGCTCCTCCATGAACCTCACAGTCGAAAGGCTGATTTCTTTTAGTTTATTCTGAAAGTAAAAAGAGTAACGGGATAAGATGGCCGACTATATTAGAAACCCTTAGCAGCAAATCATCGATAAAAATCCTAGTTAAAATTAAAGGCTTTGGTCACATTTACATTAACCTGATTAAATGCACAACATCTGTTTCAAGGGCTTTTACTACCTTGGCGATATTTCTGCATCTGGTCTGAAGTCAAACAACTGAGAAATGAATACATGCTGGAAGAATATATTGGAATGTTTGATATGGTGAAGAAAATCCAAATGAAAATGTCAAAGCAGAAGACTCTCGAGTAATTAATATCAAATGTTATGTTTATGATGTAAAATAACCTGTGCGTACTGTATGCATACATTTGGGTAAAGTACCTGTTTGTGCTGATTAATGAGAGGCATTTCCATATCTTGGCTGGGAGAGGCCATCAGCTGACGACGCTGTGGAGTGGTGGCAGATGCCTTCTGCTTGTTTCTGCACATGCAGACCAAGAAGAAAAGGCAGGCAATAACTAAAGGGATGGCTATGCTTGGAACCAAAATGTAGAGGATTCCCATTTTGCTGCTGTCACGTGGGCCTGTTAGATTAAAAAGGATTGCATGTTTTCAGACTCAGTTCAAAAGCAATGCAAATAATTTTATATTCCAAGGCTAGAGACAATGAATATAGCTCACTGCAATATGTACAGGTAGTCCTCGACTTACAATCATTTGTTTAGTAACCTCCGGAAGTTACAATGGCACTGAAAAAATAACTTATGATACTTTTTCACACTTATGACCATTGCAGCATCCCCATGGTCATGTGATCAAAATTTGGATGCTTGGCAACCGGCATGTGTTTATGTCAGTTGGGGCGTCCCAGGGTCATGTGGTCACCATCTGCAATCTTCTGATAAGCCAAGTCAATGGGGAAGCCAGATTCACTTAACAACCCTGTTACTTAACAACCCTGTTAAACAACTGCAGTGATTCACTTAACAACTGTGCCAAGCAAGGGTGTAAAATGGGGCAAAATTTACTTAATAAGTGTCTTGCTGAGCAACAGAAATTTGAGGTTCAATTGTGGTTGTTAATTGAGAACTGTCTGCAATACGAATTTATACACATCTATGTAATGTAATCCACAGTGTGATTACACAATGGATTTATTTATTTATTATTTATTTATTATTATTTTTATTTTTTATTTATATTTATATTACATTGTGTAATCCACAAACAGCCTATAAAATGCAGGGGACTGAGCGATTAGTATGAATTTTAACACTAGCTATATGGATTGTGTTACCATTAATACATCATTAAGTCACAGACCTTTCTTGGGGTCAAGTGGTTTATTGTAAAATTATGATGCACACATAGTTTTTTTGCTCACAGATTACACAGTGGAAAAGCATCCAAAACTGATTCTCTGTGAAAGTATTAGATACAATCAAATCAAACCTTCATTGCAGTCATAAATCAGCATAAGGAGGGAATGTCCATAAGAAGTATGGAGTACAATCATTAAAAAGCAGAAGGGATACAATGAGAGTAAAATCATTAAGCTATAAAGTAGAAAAGGCTAGAAAAGAAAAGGCTTTTATCTCTCTCTCACACACACACACAAAATCTAAGATCTAGTTTTTAGCTTTGTCTTGTGGGTCAACCTGTTGAAGTGAATAGGATGTTGGAAAGACAACAGGAATCAGAAGTGAAGTTTGCTTATGAGCCAAACTATCTTTCCCAATGACAGTATATGACTCGGTAAGAGTAGGATGGAGTTGTACCCCCTCTCCTAATCTTTCCTCCATGTAAAATGAAGGAGCACTTGTTCTCTTCTTCTGCTGTCCAATTAGACCTGATTCCACTCCCTCTATTCATTTCTGCACTGAAAAGAAAATAACTGCTTCCTTTCACTATCCTCCTATAAAACAGAAGGCACACTGTGCTTGGAGAAAACAGGAACAAACTGATCTGTTCTCCATCATCTTGTGCAGAATGAAAACAGGTTCATGTTAAAACCAGACCTTAAGAAAACATTTTATTGGTTAAAACAGTTTGAAAGTGAAGCTCAATTACCTTAAGAACTGGAGAGATTCCCTTCAGTGAATGGCTTGGACTTCCTGCACTGAGTAGGGATTTGGATTTGATGATCTAAATGGCCTTTTTAAAACTCTGATTTTACATTTTATTTTCCCTGCACAGAGGGTCTTTTCCCAAGCACGGGAACAGGGGATAATTGCTCCTTGTCTTGTACTGCACAATACCAGAGTGTGGAAGAGAAAGCAGAAAGTGAAGAAGAAAGGACAGAGAGAAGAATGGGTGGAGGCAAAAAGTGAATGGAAAGCAGGTGAAGATTTTGGGGAGATATCTGGTTCTACTCTCCCAAAGTTAAGAGGATTTCGGGCAAGAGAAAACCCAGCACTCAAATAAATGCTCATTTACAGTGGTACAACCTTATTTGACTCACATCAACTTCAATATTTATATCCTGTTCTTTTAGGAAAGAGCGAAGATGCCACAAAGAGGATGTAAAAAGGAAAATGTAATTAAAGCAAAGTTCAAAACAATAAATTGATTTTAGTCATAATAAATGTTAATGAGCCATTGTTCAAAGCCATGACCTCATTCCCATTTTTATTATTATTATTCCCAAAGATCTGATAGTTTAATTCAGCATCAAAATAAATCAATGGCAGCTGATGGGACTTTCCTATTATTCCACGTTATCTGTGAAATAAAATATGAAGTACATCACACAAAGAATCTTTAATTTAAAGTCACAGTACAAAGAATCGGTCCTGACCGCATTTGGAAATAACATTAAATCATAATTTAATCTCTCCGTAATCCTACCCACAGGCACCCATTTGGGGTCCAGTGAAAAACTTAAAAGCAGCAAACATTCAGTGTAAGAGGCTATTTCAATATAAGTGTCTGTAACGTCATATTATACCATTTCCATCTATTTTCAGTTTAGGGCCAGCAACTCATTTTAATAAAACTAGCAGAAATTAAAAAACACAAAATATTATAATTGCCACAGTGCTCTTATGCTGAAGGGCAACAGTCAAAGCATATTCATTCAAACAGTACATAAGTAAGAGCTTCGGTGGTGCAGCAGACTAAGTGCTGTTAAGCCAGCTGCCTGCAATTAGTGCAAGTTCAAATCTCACCAGGCTCAAGGTTGACTCAGGTAGGGAGGTAAATTGAGGACCTGGATTGTGGGGGCAATAAGCCAGCTTTGTATAGAACAACACTGCTTGGGGGAGGGGGGGCGAAAGCCCTAATAAGCAGGTATAGACATAAAAGTATGCAGGCTATTGCTATGATGCATTGTAAGCCGCCCCAAGTCTATGGAGAAGGACAGCATATAAACTGGACTAATAAATAATAAGATAAATAAATAAATAAATAAAGTAAAAAATGCAAAGAAGTGGCTGTGTCCTAAGTCCTATATTTCTGAGATGAACAATTGTATATTGAACTTAATCATATTTCCTCTCACACATGTTAAAGGCATAATAGACATGTTTTGTTCCCACATATATATTTTTTTTACTTTAACATTTGTCTCTGAATAAGAATGCAATACTTGGATTAAACAGCTGGACAGCTGTATCTACTGGACAGAAATGCATACACACACACACATATCTCAACTGCCAAGTCCTTAGGTCTCTTAGCATCAGTGTCAATGAATACATACATTATGCATTGATAGGAAACGAATTGATTTCATTTATAAAAACATCAATAAAAACCATTTTTTGCACATCACACAAAGCAAGAATAATTCATGCTTGAATAATTTTATTCTAGAAATGGTAAAAAAAATAGTAATACATACTACATGCAGGTACTTCACACAGTTCCATGCGTACGTTTTTGTTCTGAGTAAAACACCAAGGTCCTTCCATCTGGCTTCCAGGATTGCGGCAATAAGCGTGCCCACCTCCAAGCTCGGGAAACTCTGTACTTGTGAAGTCATGGGGATGAGGATGCTGGGAATCCCAATACTGACAATTGTGGCCTGACTTTGTGACACTGACAGTTCCTCTATAATCAGCACCAGAGCCATTGTAACACTGGTGATCTGAAAAATAAAAAAAATTAAAAAAAGTAGATTTAACAAGAGACATATGAAACAATAAGAAATGTTCCCATTCTTTCTGCATCGTAAATGTGTTTCTTTGCTACATACAATGTGCAACTCTACAATAAAACCTCTGCTCTACAGTATTCCTTTCTTTGGTTTGGGATAAGATCAGCTGCTTTTTCTAAAAGTAGAAAATAAAGAAAATAATCAAGCCTGTAGAAACCAGCTAGAGTAACCTAGCCAGGAAGTATGAGTTTCCGATAAGCTTTATGCCTAAGGAAGAGTCCAGAAATTAAGTAGAACGCCCACGTCAACATTGCTTTGTCTCAACTGCTTGACTTGCTCAAAGTATTCTAGAGGATTCACCACCTTGAAGCTCTCTTCTCCCTCCTGCCCCATTTAGGTTCTTCCTTCTCTTCTGCTTTTTTCCTCTTAGATCTTTGTCTTGCTAATGTATTAACTACCAAGCACCATTTTTATTTGTATATTGCAGTAATGGCTAACCTTTTCTGGACCGAGTGCCCAAAGTGCGTGGCCAAACCCCCAAAATGCAATGCACGCATGGCCCCCGTGTGTGACCCCCATGCATGTGCACGCAGCCCCCCTGCATGCCCCTGTCCCTGCATGCACACATGACCCCTGCATGCACCCCAACTATGTGCACGTGGCCCCCGCAGCACCCCACGCATGCGCGCGCAGCCCCATGCATGCACCTTGCTCCCCGCACATGCACAGCAGAGACCCGATGACCAGCTGGCTAGCAGGAGGCGTGCACACATGTGCGGCGGAGCTAAACTGGGGCGACAGCTTGTGTGTCCACAGAGAGGGTGTTGCGTGCCCTCTCGGGTATATCTGCCATCACGGGTATATTGTATCTAGTCTGGTTACAAAAGATTATCTCCTTTCTCCACCAAATTTATTTCACTGCTTAACAACATTGCAAGCTTATACCCTCACTGCACTGGGTTTGGAGGGTTTGAAGCAGGCACAGCTTAAAGCAGTTAGCTTGAAGAAGGGCATTCCTTGCTTTCGGGGAGGTCTGGTCAGGTGCTTGAGGCAGCCTCTGATGTTTCTGACAATATTCCTTTACATTGTATAGATGAGAAGCTTGGGGAAAGATTTCACCTGAGCTATTCCTCTTTCTCATCATTGTATCCTCCCTCCAAGCTAATTCTAAGCAGTCAAAAGGCAAAACATTGAAATGTGTTGTTTTGGAAATCAAGCAAATACATACATTCAGAAATGGCACTCTGATGAAAAATCCATACTAATTTTGCATTAAACCGGGGAGGGGGGGGAACTATGGCTCTTTTATGACTTGTGGACTTCAACTCCCAGAATTGCTGAGCCAACCGGGCTGGCTCAGGAATTCTGGAGGTTGAAGTCCACAAGTCATAAAGGGGGCCATCGTTCCCCATTTCTGCATTAAACAAATAGAAGACAAAAGCAGAAAGGAAATGTGACAATAACTTACATCTATTGAGCCGTTCTGCCGGAATTCCAATTTTTATACAGTTGGCAGCCTCCAAAGAATCGGGCAGTGGCAAGTCTTCACATTTAGGTGGCTGGAGCTGCATCAGAATGAGAGGATTGGATCTAGCAATGTTGTACTCCTGCCGACAGAGATCATTCTCTAGAACTTCGCATTCATCACGACACAGCTCTCTAGGCTTAGGTGTCCGGGAACGCTCATCACACAGTGGAAACACAAAGTGACAAAAAGATGGGATGGCAAACTGGGAACACTGATCAGATAAATGAGTGGATGTGCCAATCATAGTAAATGCAGCTGAAAAAACAAACAGAAAAGCCAATAATCAAGATCCAGTTTCTATAATAAATGAACATCAGTACATTACTACTCCTTTTTATGTATTTGAAATGACTTCAAGCCAAACTACTAAGCGCATTAATAAAAATCTATCTGCAACAGAGATCAGATACACTGTCAAAGTCTTTATATAAAGGTAAAGGTAAAAGTTCCCCTCGCACATATGTGCTAGTCATTCCTGACTCTAGGGGGTGGTGCTTATCTCCATTTCAAAGCCGAAGAGCCAGCGCTGTCCGAAGATGTCTCCATGGTCATGTGGCCAGCATGACTAAACGCCAAAGGCATACGGAACACTGTTACCTTCCCTCCAAAAGTGGTCCCTATTTTTCTACTTGTATTTTTTATGTGCTTTCGAACTGCTATGTTGGCAGAAGCTGGGACAAGTAACGGGAGCTCACCCCATTACACGGCATTAGGGATTCGAACCGCTGAACTGCTGACCTTTTGATTGACAAGCTCAGCATCTTAGCTACTGAGCCACCACATCATACATAGTTTGACACATAAGGTCAACAAGATTCTGCAGTAGGAAAATAGTATATGGTACAAACTGTTAAGATCAATTTTCTAGCATCCAGTCAACCCAGTCAGTATCGAGATGAGGAAATATTTCAGGGATTCATACATAACTAGAACAAGCTTTATCTAGCTTTCAAATATTTTTAATTTGTTAAGTCTTTTGTTTTGTGGCATCATTCTAGAACTGAGGAAGTGGCTAATCCCTCTCAGAATTCTAAGCCTTGCTTCCACAGCAAAGGGGATTAGATGTCTGTTACATAAATTTGACTTCCCAGGAAATCTACTATATTGATTTTTTTCATTCCAAAAACTTGTCAACTTACCAGGGCCCATTGATAGCTCACAAATCACCCACTGGAAGATTCTGTTATACAGCTTTTCACTGATTTGAATTACAAAGGAAGAGATTTATAATATTCTACTAATTGGAAATAAAGAGGCTCAAACCTGCCTGAAAATCCCACGTGTGTGTACTTGTCTAATCCAAAATGTGTTGGAATGAACTGTGCTCATTGAGTCATAAGATAAAAGCACAATGTGTTTGTTAAAAGTATGCATTTCTGTAGTCTCACTTGACATGTTTTGTAGCCAAATTCTTGCAAGTTCTAGGACTAAAGCCATAGTTAGCTCTAGCTAAAATTAAATTGTTTATTTTCATTACTACACTGGATCAGTATTAAGGATGCATTTTCTACTCTAAAACAGAAACCAGTAAATCCTCAAACACTGGGTGGACACCACATTTTGCTAAAAAGGGATGGGTATTATTAAGCTCAATTATACTGTTAACATTAATTCATATTTTAAAGCCAGAGCCTTGAATATCGACATACTTTGCCTTCCCTTCTGCCTCAGCAACAACTGCATACCAAATATTCATATTTATTATTTGAGGTTTTTTTGAATACATATAGTGGTGCTTAAACATTTGTGAACCCTTTTGAATTTTCAATATTTCTGCATAAATACCACTTCTCTGTAAAAAGTCTGAAAATTTTGGTGCAGGTTTCAAACAAACTAATAGTTGAATTTAAAAGTTCCTGAATCTACTATTTAGGTAAAATAAAGGCAATTGTTGTTAGTGCTTAGGTTGGGTTATTTAGCATTCTCTGTTATGGATTTTTTAATTGCAAGAGATATGACTGTACTGAATTTTTAAAAATGAGCATATACAAAACAATTAGGTGGTTGCTGATGACTTCTGTAATCTGAACTAAAGAGTATAATGGGCTACTGAGCTCAGTTTAATCAATGACACATTATTGAGGAAAACGGACTTTAAAAATGCATATAAGGAAAAAGCCAACACAGGTGAAAATAATGGACTTCTGTCTCTCTCTCTCACACACACAAACACACCACAGAATAAAAATGTTCTGTCAGACAATTTGATTCCTGAGAAACTGTGTATCAACTTTGATTTTTTTTTTCAGAGAAAGGAAGTTGATAAACAATTTTGTGACCGTAAGTGCTGGGACTTACTGCCTTCATTCAGTCTCAATGATTGTTGGTCATATGAAGGAATCAATGCGTAATTCATGTGCATAGCTAGTAGCAATTTCATCCTTCAGTCATGATGCTGCTACTGGCACTTTCCATATACTGCTTGGTTCAAGCCTATGTAACTTCATGAAAGAATGTGAATTAGGATTTGGATATTTTCTCTAAATCCTAAATTGAGTTAAACCAGAAAGATGTATATTTATTCAGGATCTCTGAAAGTTAGCCTGAAACTACTTAACTACTCTGAGCAGGGTGGGTTTGACTGTGGAACACAGAAATCCAGGGGAAAAAAATCTGAACAAGGACCAGTTCCATGGCTTAATCTCCTAAACACTGACTTTATATTCCCTGCAGATCCTCCTGATGACGTAAGAGCCCTCAGAAGCTGAGCTGACTCCAGTTTGGGTCCTCAGAGAAATATTATACAAATGAATTCTACAGATTTGGATGATATAAAGATACCAAGTCTCATCACCAGATACAAAGTTTTGAACTACAAAGGAGTAAAGGAAACTTCAGCCTTACATAGCAAAGTAGGCAAGGAGAAAAGAAACCCATGTACAATTTAAACTATATTTGTGTTTCTAAAAGCTACTAGGACTGTTTCACTTGCCCACTAAAACGTTTTAACCAGGGGTGAAATGCTCCCAGTTCGGACCAGATCGCCTAATCTGCTAGCGATGGAGGCAGGTGGTTTGGAGAACCGGTAGCAAAAATCCCTGCCCCCACCCCATGCCCAGCTGAGCCGCCCAATCATCAGAGGCTTTTTTTTTACTTTTAAAAGCATTTTTTTTCTACAACTTCAGCTGAAAAAATGCTTTTAAAAGTAAAAAAAAGAAAAGGCTTGTCAAAGGCATTTAAAAGAAAAAAAACCCTTGTTTTCTTTTAAATGCTCTGAGGAGCCAAGCTGAGTTCCCTGATTGGCAGAGGCTTTTTAAAAAAGCCTTTGTCGATCAGGGAACTCAGCTTGGATCCTCAGAGCCTTTTGAAAACATTTTTTA